>PVLC010040034.1:0-14026 GCA_004027655.1 Graphiurus murinus
AAAAAAAAAAAAAAAAAAAAAAAAAAAAAAATTGAGCAAACATAGGTAATCTGACCCCAGAACACTCTCTCTCTCTTCTCTCTCTCTCTCTCTCTCTCTCTCTCTCTCTCTCTCTCTCTCTCTCTCGGTACTGGGAATTGAATCCAGGGGCATTCTACCTTTGGGCCATAGGTGTGCATTACCTTACCCAGCTCATGCACTGTTAAGTATTATGCTGTCTCACCTTCAGAAGGAAGAAGATACAAACAGTGCATTGTACTATTTCTTATACGTAAAGAACATATAGAACCAAATATCATAGAGAAGAGAGATGAGACCCAAATTTCTGTCTTTGGAGAAAGGGCTAAGTAGGATCAAGATGGTATAATGAACTCTCAAAAATCAAGAAAATTGAAATGACAAAATTTAGGACAGAGGCTTAGAAAGCTAAAAAAAAAAAATTTGGTTGGCAATAGTGCTTTATAAATACTTTAAAGTTCATGAAAAGTGCTAATCTTTTCTTTGTTTTTTTTTTTTTTTTTTTTTGGTACTGGGGATTGAACAACCCAAGGGCATTCTATCTCCAAGATACTCCCCCAGACCTTTTTTTTTTTTTTTTTTTTAAAACAGAGTCTTACTAAGTTGCTGAGGGTCTTGCTAAGTTGCTAAGGCTGGTTTTGAGCCTGTGATCCTCCTGTCTCAACCTCTCTGAATTTACTCAGATTACAGGCATACACCACTATGCCCAGCTACAAGTGCCAATCTTAAGAAATTTTTATCCAGCTGGGCGTGGTGGTGCACACTTATAATCTCAGCATTTGGGAGGCTGAGACGGGAGGATATGGGTTTGCGGCCAGCCTTAGCTACCTAGTGAGGCACTCTGCAACTTAGTGAGACCCTGTTTCAAATAAAGAATAAAAAATAGGGCTGGAGGTATAGCTCGGAGGTAGAATGCCCCCTGAGTTCAATCCCCAGTACCACCAAAAAAAAAAAAAAAAAAAAGAAATTTTTATCCAAGGAGCTCCAGAATCCTCAATAAATGAGAAAATAAATGTCTTGTATTCATAAATTTAAGGCACAGAGATACTCAGTGGACAGCATACTATGCACTAAGCACTAAGAAATCTGGTCAGGTATGTAGCACTCTCCTGTAGTCCTAATAATTGGGAAGCTAAGACAGGAGAATCAGAGGTCTTGCTACTTAGCAAGACCCTCAGAAACTTAGAGAACACAGTTTCTAAATAAATAAATAAATAGAGCTAGGGGTGTAGCTCAGAGGTAGAATGCCCCTAGGCTCAATCCCCAATACTGCCCCCCACACACATACACAAACACACACAAGAAAGAAAAAAGAAAGATGAAGACATAGAAAGAAAAAGAAGTCAGGAATCACACCTATAATTGCAGAGATTGGGAGGCTGAGACAAGAGAATTACAAGTTCAAGACCATCCTGGGAAAGTCAATAAGTCAAAATTAAAAAAAAAAAAAAAAAAGTTAAAAGGGCTGGAGATGTGGCTCAGTTGCCAAGCAGACCTGGGTTCAATCCCCAGTACCTCATTAAAAAAAAAAAAAAAAAAAGGAAAGAAGGTAGAGTATGAGACCAGGGGAAATCACTTTAGAACTGAAAGAACTTATTGAAAAAATTAGACGTATGTGATTCACCGGCCCCTCTTACGGGCCTGTACTTATGGAGAAGCACAAAAACCCTGTTAGACTTTATTCGTATCTCCTGTCCTCTAAAGCAGCCCAAGTACACATCAAGCTTCAAGAACGGCTGCAGAATCCATGGTTGCCCAAATTAATGCTAAATAACAACCCCCTACAGAATATTTAAATAAAATTTAATATTTAAATAGCTTTCAAAAATGTAAACTGTCGGCTAAGAAACAACAAGGCAGGTCTTTAAGGATTTCTCAAAAATAATCAGGCTTCATATGTCTAGTTGAGCCACAATATTTTGACAAAATGTCAAAGAGAGTCAAATTATACACAAGCATCCCCTGCCCCTTCGCCCCCAGCCCCACAGGCATCCCCTCTACTGCCCTTGCTGTTCTCACTGGCATTTTGCCAAGGTTTATGATCCTAGTTTTGTGACACTCCGGAGTCTCCAAGTACCTTAAGGACTATCAGATTCCCATAATGAGATTAATTTTAGTTCACTTCAATTTAAAAAGCAAATATATGTCAGACTGTACTTTTAGGAGACAAAATGACACCATGAAATTAAAGGTCTTTGCCTCCTGGTAGGCTGGCAGTGCTGACCTTGAACAGAAGTAGACAAATCGTTTTCCCCTGCACACCTTTGCCCACCTCTTTGTAGTCAGCCTCCATTCTTCAGGAGTCTACCACTACCCACCGTCTTGCTCTACACTGCAGTGAATAGGACAGTCTGCTCTTATGAAGCACCAACTACATGCCAGGCACAGCCCTCAGAAAGCCGTGCCTCTCTGATCTGTCCTGCAACCTCCAAGTCAGCAAGTAAACTCCTGTTTTACAGACCAGGAAAGGTTTTCAAACAAGTTAGCTGTCTGGCAACTCTCTTGCCTAATGATCTTTGAGGAATAAATGAATCAGCTAGTAATCAGAAATTTCATAGACTCCAAATCCCTCAAATTGCATGCTAAAGAGAGAGATACATTCCTTTTTTGTCATTTTTCTCTTTTTTAACATTTGTCCAATAAGATGTTTACTTGAACATTAGGATGTACATCCCAAGTATTTCTAGGCAGGCTAATCTTCCTGGAAATAATAAAAGTGATAGGAAACTAAAGGTTTGAAATCAAGAAGGTAAGAACAATGCAGCCTGATTGGGTGAGGGGGAAGATCCTTTCTAGAAACAAACACACAGAACTGAGGCAAACCCTGGAACTGAGTAATCAATAAGCTAAAGAGCTATTAACCTAATGTTCTTAACAAAGAAATCTCCTAGAAGCTCTAACAGAGTGAGAAGAAGGTGTGATCAGAAACAGTAACATTAAGCAGATTTACGAGAGAAAAGCCAGAGAAGAGAAAGCAGACAAGTACTTAGAAGTACTTTCCATGCATCATGACTTATAAACATTCCTTGTTTCATATAACCATCAGTACTCTTATCGAATCACCCAAGGTTCGTCTGCTGGGATTTAAACTTACGTATGTCTGATACCAGGAGATATAAAATTTCATGATCATTAGAAATGGAAAAATGTCCATTAGATAAAATCAATTTTACACTGATCAGTTAGTTTCTGATTGGTCTCTTCGAGGATTCAAAAAATAAGCAATTTCCTCATGTCCTATGTTTCCAATATTTCTTGTTTATATTAAAAATCCTGTGTCATTCTAAAAAAAAGTTTTGACTTTATCATCTCTTTCAAAAGGCAAACGTTTCTGTGACACATCTGTGAAAGATTTCCATTTTTATTACAATTTCCTTAATACTGACACTTTTTAAAACACAAATCCATCCAGAGGATGAACTCAGGGGCAACATTTTTCTTTGCATCTGTAGAGGACACTCCTCAACCGTGGCCAAATTACTTCTCTAACACCTGCTCACTCCTCGTCTGTGTTTTCACATTAAGAATCCTTGCTTTCCCAAGATAGGAGTCGGGACACTCACATTTTCAGCTTCCTGTGCAGCTGGGTACAGGCATGTGACCCATCTGCTGACAATTTAGAAGCACCCACAGAGTCTTGAGTTTGAATGTGAGTAACACAAGGAAAGTGCCACAGGGCCAGACTTGGTCTCCTGACCAAGTGGCAGAGCGGAAGTGCCAAAGTCCCCAGAGAATGAATTCCCCTGTATCCTAGCAGCAGAAAACATCTTCTAAAGAATCGTCCCCCCACTCTACCCCACTTTCACCCACTTCCAGCAAGCCTTTGTCCTTCTGTGGTAAGGCACCAGTCATAAAAAAGTAGCTTCCTAGTCTGGGGAAATTCTAACCTGATATACTTGGCTGCTTGAACCCAATACACTTGTCTGTTTGATCCAGCCATTATGGGTTCTATTGTTTACCACGAAGAACCCTGATTGACACCCTAACATATCCTCATAAAAATGGTGCTGTCAAACTAGCTTTTCAAACACTGGTATATTGAGGATGGATGCTGATTTAGTGAACATTTTACTTCTGGAAATATACTGAGGCTATATTCTGTCTTAAGAAAGAAAAAAGCATTTTAAAAGACTTATTGTCCTGCTTTTATATCCTGGCTTTATGAACAAAAAAGCAAAAAAAAAAAAAAAAAAAAAAAAAAAACAAGAAACATCCTACAACTTCAAGTGATCAAAAATGACTTGGCCAGGCCAGGCATGGTGGCGCACGCTTGTAATCACAGCATTTGGGAGGCTGAGACCCGAGGATCCAGGTTCACTGCCAGCCTCAGCTACTTACTGAGGCACTCCACAACTTAGTGAGACCCTGTTTCAAAATAAAGAATAAAAATAGGGCTGGCAGTGTAGCTTGGAGGTAGAATGGCCCCAGGTTCCATCCCCAGTACCAAAAAAAAAAAAAAAAGAATTGACCAGAGGCAATTACCATTGCAGAGCACGGTGTAAGAATCTAGTTCCCCTCGCCTAAGTTCACTATGTTTCTCTTTTCATTTCTCATTGGTTCTCTGCTTTGCCCAGACACAAGGCAGGACAAGAGTCAGGTCTCAGCCAGCCTAACTTTGGTATGTTCCATACTGGGGTCCAGTTACCCCATAGTTCAGAAGTCACAAAAGTGATGAAGAAGTTCATAAATGCTGATTCCTTCTCCCTCAGACAGGTTGCAACTGGGGCCTTTCTTTTCACTGTAGAAAAAGGGGGAGATGAAAAGAATAGTTTACATCCAAGCCGTATTTATAGAGAGGTGCACACTGTTTTCATATACTAATAGGTCACTACAACTTGAGGGACATAATGGTGCTGTGTTTCACCTTGACCCATAGGGATTGTAATTAACAAATGCCTCAGAACCTCTATCAATAATTAATTATGAAGTCAGGCATGGTGGTGCCCACTTGTAATACCAGTACTTGGGAGGCTGAGACTGGATGATCACAGGTTCACAGCTAGCCTCATCTATTTAGTGAGGCCCTCTGCAATTTGGTGAGACCCTGTTTCAAAAAAAGAATAGAATAAAAAACAGGGCTGGGGGTGTAGCTCAGAGGTAGAATGCCCCTGGGTTCAATCTCCAGTTCTGCAAAAAAAAAAAAAAAAAGAAAGAAAGAAGGAAATAATTATGTATGTGTTATGTGTGTGCAATTTATCACTTAGTCTTTGCCAAATCTTGGTTTCTTTGCTTGTGTATTGTGGCTAAAATATCATTTATCCCATAAAGATGTTTATGGGAAACAATTTATATGAAATGTCATATATATATATATATATATATATATAGTAAATGTCTATATAGTATATATATACTATATAGTATATGTATAGTAGATGTCATATATATATATTGTAAGTACTTTATAAATGCTAGATATGTTGTACAAATAAGTTTTTAAGATAGTCATATACCTTCTTAAGCATTTCTAATCTCACAATACTTTTAGGAACTTCTGATCCTATGCTCTGCTACCACGGTATCCAGTTAAATTCAGGCTATATATAATAGGCAATCTCCAGTTCAGAATATATCTAGAGCAGCATAAGTTCTCTACAGCTGCCTTGTTGCAAAACAAAAATTGCACTGCCAACTCTGTATAAAAAACTGTGGGGTGGGGAAAGCAAGGTGCTTAGATGGGGGAAAAAAGAGCAAAAGCAATTTCAAACATTACTCATAAAAAACAAATTCAAAGCCCTTAGATCCATTATACGGAAGAGGCCACAGTTGGATATAAATCTTTAATGTGACAGCAACAGTAAATATTACTTTACACAGCTGTTTGGCACTATATTGAGTTAGGACAAGGCCAGAATTGCCTAACTTTAGGCAAGATTTCTCCCTACATCTGACATAGCTTAAGTATAATGCTAAATGTGCTCCAGTCTTTTCTTCCAGTCTGCAGAATTCACTTTGGAGGCCTGCTGACTCTGCCTTCTTATTCCTCAGGGCTTTCTTTTTACCTTCCTCGCTAAAGTAAACTTTCTTCTTGGCTGTTGAAGAGATAAGGTCAGGAGGTTTATCAAAGGCAGATTGTCCTTTTCTCCACCTGACTGTAACCTCCCCTAATATTACAGTGGAATTGCATTGAGTCTTCTGCAGGTTTGTGCTGACATATTCTAATCAGATGGACACACATCTTTTCTTGTATGAGATTCATAGAGAATAAGATGGTACAGCTTCTCTTATTAAAATACTGTCTGTGTTTAACAATCTGCATCATTAGGAAATGGCTAGTTTAAATCCCATAGGCAGTTTATTATCAATGCTAATGAAACAGACTGAATGTCAAAAAGTTAGTTGGAATATATTTTAATATTAGTGAACTTTCAATGTGTATACATTTGTTATTCATATTGAAATCTTTTTGTATATTCTACTTTCCTACTTTAACTTTAACTTGTTTCTGATTCATTCTTAGGTATTTCTGGCATGACCTCTTACACAAACTAAACAATAATTTCATTTGAAAATGTGTGCCTTATTGGCTGAACCTGCGCTTGAATTTATAAAATATCTTTTGTGCCCCATATCATTTTCTTTGCTATAGAAAGTTTAAGCAGCACAATATGGTAGCCACTTGCCATGTTCTTATTTAAATTAAAATTAGATAAAAATTTAGAACCTCAGTTGTAATAACCATGTTTCTAGTGCTCAGTAGCCACATGTGGCTAATGGCTATTTATTAGACAATACAAGAATATTTTTATCTAGAGAAGAAATTCTATCAACAGCCCTGAGCTAAAGATATATTTCAACAATGGTGAAAACAAACTGAGAGTAAAAACCATAATTAAAATTGTTCATTATTTAAAGAAATTTATCATTCTGTGAATCCACACTATTATCATTTTAAAATCTAAAGAAGCACAACTGGTAGGATATAATTATAAACAATTTAAATTCAAATTGTTATAAACAATTTAAATTGTTTATAATTATAAATTTAAATTTAAATTTATCCAACTTTTTTCTTTTGCATTTCTTTTCTTTCTTTCATTTGTACTTAAATAGAAAAGTTTAGTTCTGAACTCTCAGTTCTCTTCCACTGATCTATGTCTGTTCTTATGCCAGTACTACATTGTCTTAATTGCTATAACTCTGCAGTAAGTTTTCAAATCAAGAAGTCCCAGTCTTCCAACTTTGTTTTTCATTTGAAAGGTTGTTTTGACTCTTCATTTGTATATGGATTTTAGGAATTGTTTGCCAATTTCTGCAAAAATAGAAGCTAAAATTTTGATAGAGATTCATTCTTCAGATCATTTGGGGAATATTACCATTTTCATATGAATAATTCTGATCCAGGTACATGGAATATCTTTCCATTTACTTAAATCTTCTTTTATTTTTCTGTAATGTTTTGTAGTTTTCAGAGTAAACTTTGTGTGTGTGTGGTACTGAGGATTGAACCCAGGGGCTTTCCACCTCTGAGCTATACCCCCAGCCCGATTCTATTGGTTGTAAAACAGGGTCTACCTAGCTTGCTCAGAGTCTCACTATGTTACTGAGGCTAATCTTAAACCTGTGATCCTCCTGTCTCAGCCTCCCAAGAATTGGGATTACATTACTATGCTTAGTCAGAGTATATATTTTGCACTTATTTTTGCTAAATATTTAAATTTACTTCTAAGTGTTTTACTTTTTGATACTATCAAGTAGGTGATTGTTTTCTTAATGTCATATGATGGTTGCTCATTTTTAGTCTACAGAAATACAAATGATTTTTGTGTGCTGCTGTTGTATTCTTCAAAATATTTTTACTACTTTAGTATATGTAACATTTATGGAGGGCATTCTTGAGTGTTTGCTCTATTGAAGATCATGTCATTGGCAAATACAAATTGTTTTTGTTCTTCTTTTCTTACCTGCATGTCTCTTTCTACTTTCTTTCATTCTTTCTTTATGTCTGTCTTGTTGCTTAACTATCTGCCCTAGTTAAAACCTCTAGCACTAGCACAATGTTGAACAGAAGTGCTGAGAGCAGACAGCCTTGCCAGGTTGCTCATGTTAGAGAAAAAGCATACAGATTTTCCCAGCATTTGAGAGGCAGAGACGTGAGGATCCGGGTTCGCGGCCAGACTCAGCTACCAAGTGAAGCACTCTGAAACTTAGTGAGACCCTCTTTCAAAATAAAGAATAAAAAATAGGGCTGGGGGTATAGCTCGGGGGTAAAATGCCCCTGAGTTCAATCCCCAGTACCGGAAAAAAAAAAAAAAAAAAAAAAGTACGATTCTAGCTGTGGTTTTTTTTCTATAGATGCCCTTGATCTAATTGATAAAGTTTTCTTTTGTTCCCAATTTGTTGAGTGTTTGAATCAAAAGACAAAGAATTTCTTGAAAAAAAAAAAAAATACAGCTTCAAGTCAGGTGTGGTGGTGCACATTTGTAATCCCAGTGTTTGGGAGGCTGAGACTGGAGGATCCAGGTTCATAGCCAGCCTCAGCTACTTAGTGAGGCCTTTAGCAACTTAGTGAGACCTTGTTTCAAAATAAAGAATAAAATAGGGCTGGAGGTGTAGCTTGGGGGTAGAATGCCCCTGGGCTCAATCCTCAGTACCCCCCAAAAATAAAAAAATAATAAAAAATAAATACAGCTTCAAAAAAGTGATCACTTTTTCTGGGGCAAGTACCATCCTGTGTTTCCACTGCCTTTGGGGATAGATTCTCATAGTGTTAGAGATATCAAATTCCAGTCAAGCTTTCTCCTGGAACTTAAGCAACAAGCACCTGGTTTTAAAATTTGTTCATAGGCTTCCATCAGAGTGACTATCATGGAAGATACTTTGCTAGATGGTCATAAATCTTAATCCTATTAGATATGTTCATTCCTAAATGGCACGTAATAATCATGAAGAATCATTCTGTCTTCTGTACTTAAAAAAGAAAATTGCAGCATCAAGGAAAGAAACAAGGAATGAGCTTGGCATGCATTGTGTGTGTAGCAACCTATAGTAGCAATTGTCATATTCCTTATCAGATGATGAGCTATATACAGCAACACACACATACAAATAATGTTTGGAAGAAGTTAGAAAATATTATCTTGCAGATTTGAGATATTAACCATGCTATGTCATTATAATGGTAAGACTTAGAGAAGTCTTTATCTGGAAAGTGATTTTCGATACTATGCTAGGGAAAAAATGCATACTGTTTACTATAAAAATGAATAATTTTACTAATATCAACAGACCATATTACTTAATACATTTAATAAAAATATGTATTCAATTTTTCCAAGAAAAATGCCTAGGAATTTGACCCTTAACTAAGAACAAAACAAAAACAAATAATACTCAGACATGCTGTTCTTTTTAGAGTTTTTTTTTTTTTTTTTTTTTTTACATTTGTCAACTTGTGTTAGAATTGAGATATGATGAAGACTAGAAAATGTTGAAAAATAATTTTAGCAAATGCTATTTCTTTATCATGCTACATATCTCCATATTTTTACTTTATACATTTGCACAAAAGTTTATTTATATTTACTTTATAAAATGCTCTAAAAATAGAAACACCAATGGTAGTGTTAAGTTTTGCACTAAATTTTGTAAAATGTGACAGTTTTCAAATCCAACTGTCCTTGTATGTTTTAAGTTCTATCTCATCTCTCCATCTTTTACTCCCAGCATTTCCTGTTTGCCCTTCTCAGTGTGTTGCTGTTATAACTAAGGTTATTTCTGTTGTTGGTGATATCTCTCAGAGGATGCTCCGAGCAACATGGAGAATTTCACTTCATTCCTTGTTAGGATAAAATAAATCACATCTACTTCTAGAACTAATTTCCTCTCTATATATGTACTATATATAATTATTTTTGACACTTTTCCATTTCATAAAGGCATGTATGTATGGCTTTATAGCAAATATAATAACATATCTTTATAAAATGTTAACATTTAAATAGTCAGATGACATTAACTTTCCTGCAAACTGCTACACAAAGATTTATAAATTAAAATCGATAGCAAATAATACAATTAAAGAGAAAAATACATTCTCAAAGAGAAGTCAACACACGTGGAAATATACCAGAACCTCCCTGCCTTATCATTTTTTTCATGATTGGCCCTTTTATTTGCCATATTATTCTGTGCATTTCTTCTCCTCATGGTATATTTTGTTAATATTATATATTCATATTTACAATCACAATTTTTAGTACTTTTGTAAGTTGTCTATCTCTGTAATATCAATTGCACTTCCTACTTCAATGAAGAAACTAAAATAATAACATCTTTTGAGCACTGTTTATGTGCCAGCACAATACTAAACTCATTATATGGAGTTCCCTTTTTGTTTTTTCCATAGGTGGTTTCTATTTCTACTATTTCCATGTCATATATAAGAAATCCAAATCACAGATATGTTTAGCAAATTGCCATAAGTCACAGAGTTACTATATATCTGGAAATTCCAACTCAAAAGGTTTAACAATCAGTTAATAACTAAAGTTTACTATATAGAATAAATATTTAAACTGTAACATTAAAAATTATGTGGAAAGAATATCTACTTTTGCATGATATAATACCCTAATAATTAGTGGCTTTTAACAACAAATTTATTTCTTCCGACTCGGAAATCAAAAATGTAGAGGTACCTTAAGTGACAGACACCTATATCTCATAACATATCACAACCATGCAATCAGAGGGTCTTCTTGGTCTGTGAACTGTATTGAAAGTTCATCTAAGAGACAATCTTCTAAGATCACTCCATGGTTGTTGTCAGGCCTGAGAATGTTCAAGCTAATTCATCTGACTTCTGGCAGGCTGGTCTTTGCTGGATGTTGGCCAAAAACAATCTTTCCTTACTATTTGTGCCTCTTAAAAGGGCTACTCACAACATGGCAGCTGGCTTCTTTAGACAGCAGACAGGAGAGAGCAGGACAGTGTAAAATGGACTCCACAGTGTCTTTTTAACTTAATGTTGGTCTTAAATACGTAACACTTATACTATAATTGGTTTATTAGAAGTGAGTCACTAGGTCCAGCCCACATAAGGAACACTGACAAGGGCATGAAAACAAACAGGCAAGAAGCATTAGGGACCATCATAGAAGTTGTCTGCCAATCATGGGACCTCTATTTTGATTTAGAATAGTTATGACTTGAGAAAGTCACAGCCACTAATTTTCTCATTAAATATATGATGATAATAATCTGCCTGTCCAAAGTCTTGGGTCTATTACAAGGATAAAAGAAAGTCATAGGTATGAAAAGTTAAGATCTTGATATAATTATAACTTAATTATGTTATTATTTTTCAAAGACAAGGGATTATGGCTAACCCCTCTTGATTAGATCATGTTTTCCCTCCATCTCCTTTCTCATTGTACTGCACATCAATTCTAAATTATTCATTTCCATTTTATATCTGAAGATCTACAAATAATCACCCAAAATATGAAATGACCAAAGGAAAGACGACTACTATTTATGGAGCACAAGTCATATGCTGGTCCCTGCATCAAGCACTTTATATACCTCATCTCATTTAATCCTCATATTCACTCTCTTTACGGGTCATCTCTTCGTACTCTAGTGACTCTTAGGGTAGAAGTACAGCTAGTGATCAGATAGGAGTTTTATTTTTCCCTTCGCTTGTTCTCCAAGGCAAGTCTATAATAATGTCTTTCATTTGGCCCCATTCAGAGAAATTTAGAGATGTAAGAATGACCTCATATTAATCTTGTCCATTTTTGTTGCTCCAGGCCATACTATAGTCAAAAAAATACCATAAATATCCCTCTATCATTTTCTTTAAATTTCCAGAAAGAGAAAACCTTACTTTTTAACACGTCACCATGTGTTGGTTCAATGCCTGCAGTACAGGATTTCTTACATGTTGCTTGGTATATATTTAAGTCTTGGTCTTAAGTTAGATGAAAATGCTTCCAAAATGAAGATAACAGTTCTCATAAAATATAAAACAATGAATCTCTCCCAATATATACCTATATACAGGTATATGCATATACACAATTGAGTCAGTCATTGGTTTATTGGCCTCAACATGGTCCATTTGGCTACTATGAGCTACTTCCAATGATTTTGATATATTCTGAAATTCCTGAGTCACACTTTAGTATAATTGCCTTCAAAGGCACTTTTCCTAATGACAAAAATCTCAAAATAAAATATTTCAACTTGTTATTTGAATAAATGTAGTTCACATAAAGAGATTCTGAATACCAGTTGGCCATTTCAAATAACCAATAACACTTTCAAGGGATGAAAGAAATCGTCACAAAAAAATGCCTCAAGTACTCTGAAGAGGAATTCCAAGAACATTTATAGAAATTGCAGCGCCATAGGAATAATTGAACCGCCTCTTAAGATGACAAATTTGTACTCATTAGATGGTAGGCTCCAATTTGCTAGTTTTCAAAAGTGCCTTTAATAATTTTACCCTACAGTTAGTACTACTCTAAAAGAGTGTGGTACTTCATGAAAAGATAAGGCATGGATACTTTTACATTAAACAAATTAAGTGTGTGATTTATGTGTGATTACATCCCATGCTGGTCAAGAGAAAATTAATGGAATTATTTATATATACAATAAAGTAGACATCATACAGTCCATATTTGCCACAGTCCCTTGTTAATTTCTAAGTGGCTAATTTGAAGTGGGCTAATAATGAGTTTAAACTAATCTTGTATGCATAAAATTGGCTATTGATGAGCTTCTCTGGCATTTTCTAGTGACACACCCTAAAAATTGCCATAACTATAAGTTGATGTCCAGGTCAAAATCCCCCCTTAATTAGTTATATTTTAATGATCTTTTGAACAATTGCTAAGTTTAGAAGAGTATGAACTAATATAATGGAGACAAATTACTGGCTGGGTAATTAGAAAACCACAATTCTAGTCCCGGCATTTCATCTCATGGACTTTATAGCCTTGGGTACCATTGTTTTGAATACATGTGGTTTAGTTTCCTTATTTGAAATTGGGAAATCTAAAGTAGAATGTGAGTTCTGTAAGTCTATATAAAATACTATATTTTACAGATCAAGAGACTATATCCTTCTGAATAGGCTGGGTTATGCCACTGAAACAAACACTTCCTAAATCTCAGGAATCTAAAAGAACAAAGATTTCTCACTCTCTCAAAGTCTGGTGCATATTTGGGCAATTATCCAGTGTACCTGTATTAATTAATAAGCCTCCAAATTATTAGGTATGATTAAATAAAACATCATGTATGTATGAGAGGGAGTTTCCATCTGTTCATCTCTAACTCCCAGGATCAATAATTGAACTGAATATTTACTACAAGTCTGAAAGATATACAGTGCAAGTGTTGTAGCTTGACATAAAGTAGACCTTACCAAGGACCATCATGTGGACTGAACAATCCAGACTGCTTCAATCTTATGACATACATTTATTAACATGTTGTGTGGTTAATTTCATGTGTTGAATTAACTGGGCCACAAGGTTCACGGATATTTGGTCAAACACTATTCTGCATGTGTCTATGTGAATATCTAGTGATAACAGTAACATTTGAATCAATACACTAAGTAAAGTATTTTGCCCTTCCTAATGTTTGTGGTTCTCATTCAATCAGCTGAAGGTCAGAAAAGAACAAAAAGAAAATACTTTGTATAAAGGGACTCTTCCTGACTGACTACTTAAGCTAGAGCACTGCTTTATTCTGGCCTCTGGACTTGGACTGTAATATCAGCTCTTGGTTCTTGAGACTGCTAGCTTTCAGACTAGAATATACATCATCAGCCCAAATTCTCCAGCCTTCAGTCCTTTTCTCTTGGTCTCTGACTTGCCACCTGAAGATGTGAGAGCCTCTTAGCCTCCATAATCATGTGAGCTAATTCCTTATATATCTTTCTCATTCATCCTCTCCCTCTCCCTCTCCTCCTCCCTCTCCCCTTTCCCCTCCCTTTCCCTGTCCCCCTTCCCCTTCCCTTCCTTCTCCCTCTCCCCCTTCCCTCTCCCCT
>PVLC010040035.1:0-14021 GCA_004027655.1 Graphiurus murinus
AGATGGATTCTGGGTTTTGATCCATTTTGCCACCTTGTGCCTTTTTATTGGGGAATTGAGACCATTTATATTCAATGTGATTATTGAGAGATGGTTTTTGATTCCTAACATTTTGAGTTTTGACTTCTGTTTTGAGTGGATTTTATTCTTCTTGTTTAGTTGTTTGCTTCCTGGAAATTGTTGTTTCTCTGGTTCTGACATTTACTCATTAGTTCTTCTTTGTAGTTAATCTCTTTAAGTATCCTCTCTAGTGCTGGTTTCGAAGACAAAAATTCTTTCATTTTCTGTTTGTCATGGAAGGTTTTTATATCCCCATCAATTTTAAGAGAGAGTTTTGCTGGGTAAGAGAATCTTGGCTGCAAGTTGTTTTCTTTCAGAGTTTGGAATATGTTACTCCAGCCTCTCCTAGCTTTCATGACTTGATTTGGGAGGTCTGGAGTGATTCTAATTGGCTTGCCTCTAAATGTCACTTGGCCTTTTACTTTTGCTGCCTTTTAAATTCTCTCCTTGGCCTCTGCATTGGTCAACTTGATTATTATGTGGCGTGGTGAGCCTCTTCTTTGGTCTTGTCTTGAGGGAGTTCTGTATGTTTCCTCTACCTGTGTGTTGACTTCTCTTTCTATGTTTGGAAAATTCTCTGATATTACTTCTTTGAAGAGATTGTTTATTCCAAAAGTTTCAACTTCTGATCCCTCTTCTATGCCTATTATTCTTAGGTTAGCTCTTTTAAAATTGGCCAACATCTCTTCTATGTCTAATTCATATTGACGTATTTTTTTTTCTAAATTGTGTTCTATAGATTTGTTTTTGGCATCGTCATGTTCTAAGAGTGATATTCTATTTTCCATGTGATCTAATCTGCTGTTTATAGTTTGAATTGATGCCTTCATTTCAGTTATTTCATCTTTCATTTCCTTCAATGCTTCTCTTTTGTTGCTTTTCATGTCATCAATTCTTTGTTTATTTGTTCTTTTATTTCTTCCTTTATTTCTCTAAAGCTCTGCCTACATTCTTTTTGAAAATCCTGTATTGTTTCTAGTATAAAAGATCTGAATTGTTCTTCTGGTAATTTCTGCCATTCTGGGTTGGTGATATCTGTTATTGAGGGGTTGTGGTAGCTCATTGTTTCTTTGTTGTTTTTCCTTCCCATGGTTCGCCTATTCTTAGATTTATATCTCTGCTGCTCTTGTAAGTTTTCACATCCAAAGTCTGTAGGGGGAGTTAGAGGTGTCTGAAGGTGTATACAGGGACAGGTTGTAATCAGAGATAAAGGTTGGGTGAGAGGTCACAGTGATGAATGCAGGAATAGGGTAAAGAAGAGGTATGTTCCAGCAGAATAAGAGATTGAGTGTGTTGCGGAAATCTACTGTAAAGATTAGTGTTAGTAGATATGACAGGAGATTCTAGTAATCAATATAGAGTTTTGAGTGTGGGAGTATGATACAGTCTTGATATGAGACAAGAAATAAGAAAAGAAAAGAGAAGGGAGGAGGTACAGTGTTGAGGAGAGGAATATAGGGAGGAGAGAGGGAGGGGAAGTTTTGTAATAGGGAAAAGGAGGAGATTCAACAAGTTAAGCAAGTAAAAACAAAGCAAGCAATCATCCAAACAAACATAAGTAAACCAAGGCAATACAGAACAGAAATTGAGTAAAAACCAATAAACCTTGACACCGAAAACAATACAGAATCAAACAAAACAAAAACAAAAACAAAAAACCCGAAACATAAAAACAGCAACCAACCACTAGAGCAAACACCCTGCTAGTTCATAAGTATCAAGCTTAAATTTTCGAGTGTGTCTGTATCATTTTTATTTGCCGTCAGTGCAGGCAGGGGGTTTCATTGGTGCCTCTCCCGCTGCTGGCTTCTGTCTTGGGGCTCTCCACGGGGCCTGGCTGTGTCTCTCTCTCTCTGCCTTTGCTGATGGCAGGAGTGCAGTCTAAAAGCCAGGCCTTTTCAGATGCCCTATGTGCACCTGTAGAAGGGCGGGTGCCTGTGTCTATCCTTCTTATAAGGGTCCCGCACCTCAGGGGCCCAATACCACTTACAGGTAGCTGCTTCTTGGATTTCCGTTGTTGCCTGCTTCACCTCTGCTCACTGTGGGCGCAAGAGGCCAGTGGGGGTCTGCGTAGCTGGCAGGGCGTTGGCTGGAAGTGGCTGGCACACCAGGTGGCACGGCCAGTTTGCTGCACGCTTTTGCGGCGCCCGCTCCCTTGTTTTTCCTGGGGTCTACGTCACTCCATGCCCGGCCAGGTCATTGGATCTGCCAAGGTGCCTGTAGTTTTCAGTGTCTGGGTGACTGTCACAGCTTCACACTTGGGTTCCGTAGAGCCTGAGGCCTGCACCAAGCCTCTGCTTGGCGGTTCCGGATCCCTGCTGCTCGGCCTTCTCCTCTGGTCACTGGGGGGCGCAGGTTGGTGATAGTCTGGCTAGATGGCAGGAAGTTGGTTGGGAAGGGCTAGCAGGGAAGATGGCGGCCACTGCTCCACGGCACGCCGGCTCCCCCTGTTCCTCCTGGACTCAGATCCTCAGCTCCCATTTCACGCTCAGGCTTCCATTAAGAAGCTGTGTCTTATTTCAGGCTCTGGGCGGTCACAGTTCTGCGCTGGGGTGATGTGCTGGGACAGACCCCAGACCCACGGGCGCTTATGCTGAATGCCCCACGCGTTCTGGTCTCTGCCTGGGTGCGGCGTGGGGTGCTGGGGGTGCTGTGTCCTGGGGTTTGCTGTTCTCAGCGTCTGGGTGGTCCCCACGGCTCCTGGTCCTGTTTTTCCACAGCCTACTTCTTTGCTGCAGAGCCCGGCGGGGATCCGCCCCGGCAGAGCCGGGCAGGCGGGGATCCGCGAGGAGCGCAGATCTCTGTGCGATGGCGTCCTTTGTTGTCCCCGCTCTGCTTCCTTGATCTTCTTTATTTGTTTGTGGTTCAAATTTTGCTTTTTTTTTCTTCTGTTAAAAAGTTCTTTATATGGTAAATTTGGATCCAAATCACAGCGTTTGGGGAAAGGCGTGTCACTCAGTCGCCATCTTGGATCCTCCCCCCTATAAGTCTAAATCTATTTTTTTCAACCAAGGAAAGAGAGTCTTGTTATTTGATCATAAACTGTCAATCAGCATGTTGCACCTATATTTTCTATTCTTCATATTTATTCACTTACTTTATTAATTGTGTTTTTTGCATTTTAACTCTGCATTTACAGAGTTCTCATTTTTCCTTTTGCTCTGTAATCCATTTATCCTTCTGTTTATTTACTGACTACATTACAGTTTTAAAATTGTTACTAATGTGTGTTTTTATCCTCACATTATTTTCTGTTTTCTGTCAATTCTCAAGTGGTTTATTGACACAGAAACTAATTGATTCATAGTCTGTGCTTTCTTGGATTTTACTAGCTATATGTCTAATTCTATTTGAATTATATCTCTCTTTTGCATTTTAATATTTTATTTCAAGAGTGATTTTTATTTTATATATTGATTATAATTTCATTACATATTTTATGATCATTATTATCAATAAAGAAACTGAACTTCACTTTAACATAATCAATGTCACTCTAACCAAGAATACTGAGTTGCCATATTAAAATAATCTAAGATTTAGTACATAACTTTACTTATAACTTTAAAATGTTTTCCTATGTCTTTATTTCACTAGCATTAAATCTTATTTTCACATTTCAAGCATTTCCTTGTGTAATTCTGAAATTTTGAACCTGGGCTTTGACCAAAAGCATAGAACTAGCACTCAGTGATAAAAGTAGTATAAAACAGCCACACAAAAACTTCTAAAATTGACATCAAAATGCTAATCAAAGAACAATAAGCTTTACCTATAAGCTAGCACAATTTCAGGGAAATACAGGCCCATAGCTCTCTGACCATTCTCTGTGCTATTATATATTATAACTCACTGTCATCTTTTATTTTTTCACTCTGTGTGTGTACTAGAGGTTAAACCCACAGGCATTTTATTTCTGATCTATACTTAAAGCCCTTTTATTTATTTTTATTTTTTATTTTTGAAACATGTCTTGCTAAATTGCTGACTAACCTTGAAACTGATCTTCCTGTATTAGGATTACCAGTGTGTGGTGCCACATCTGGCATGTCTTTTATTTTCAATATCCAGAATTGATGTGGTTACTTCTTTGCTTAACTGTCATGTATCCTCTGTTTCTGCAGTGTAAACCTTCTGTGAATAAGGACTTTTTCCTTCTTGTTCACAATGAAATTTCTACAGCACTTATATCTGCTGGCAAAGTGTATATGCTCATTAAATATTTGTTGAGCAAATGAATGGATTTTAGCACATTTTCCCTCTGAAATTATACTTGAGAGTGAACTTTTCTGTGGGTATGATCTTTGTGCAATAAGCACATTTTAAAACAACAAAACCATTTTGCCTCAGGTTTTTGCCACTAAGTCTCCCTTAATCTTTTTTTTAATCCAAATAAATAACTGGAAATGTCTAATTGGTCTATATAAAGAATGACTGTTAAGACTTTGCACTGCCATCAACATAAAAAGCTGATATATTTGGAATAGAAAAGGAATACATCTCACACAAATTTAGAAAGGTATGAGCTGAGGCACAAAGTTTGACAATATAAAATCATAAGAATGCCATAAATAGAAAACACGTTTTTAAAATTATACATATAAGCAAAGGTCCATGGAAGTATAAAGAATTCCTATCTCTGGGTATGGCTATGATTATCACCTGCAGAAATGACAACAATTGTTAAACAAAGAAGGGCAAAGAACATTATTTTTCATGGTGACTTTTTTATCACACACATCAGTGACTGTAAGATGATAATGCACACATGAATCAAAGAGTAATATTAAAATGTAGTTTCTAACACAGTAGGTCTTAGCATAAGGAACAGGATCTGAAAGTCTACATTTTAAACAACTCTCAGGTGATGACCTTGAACTATACTTTGTAGCATGGAACTAGCCTCAAGAATGTGTTACCTGTTAGCAGAGGTTTTGTTTTCATGGTTTTTCCACAGACTTCTGTATGTGTACTCATGAACTGTGCTAAGATCTAGTGAGCCCAAATCAAGCATTCCTCACATAGATACAGAAGATACTCAGATCTCTAATAGTACCAAGTAATGATGAAAATAGGAGCCCCTGGGGATAAGCAAATTCTACTTATGTTATGTAATTAGCAATGTAAGATGGAAATATCATTAGACTTTGAATCTCAAAATTTTGCCCTGCTGATGAAACTCTCTGACTATGATATCATTTCAAAGCACCTATCTAAATAGTGCAAAAGCATTTCTAGTGAAATCATAAGAAAACTTACAGAATAATTTGGCAGTATTTATCAACAGACACAAATGCATTTTATTATTACTTGGGGTCCTCTTCTTATGACACTATCTTTTCACATATTTGAAACTTCCAGGTATAAAAATAATCAAGAAAAGATTATTGATAATAGGAGAAATTTGAAAGTTCATAAATGTTAAATAATTAATTATTTAAACTACTTTTGGAGTACAATTTTAACATTATCTTGTAAGAAAAATATCTGGTTCATCACCTAATTTGATCATTCCACATAAATATTTGACTTACTTGAATTAAATTGCTCTATCAGATGTTCCTCTAAGCCAAAAGAGATTGTGATATATCATCAATCACAGTATATACTACAAATTCAGTGCCACTTCAGTGTGAAAAGCATCATTTTTTTGGTTCAAAAATTTAATACAATGCGAAATAAACAAAGCTATTGTACTAAGTCTGGAATTTAGCAAAATACTATTTTTAATTTAAAAATTAGAAATGTAAATATTTATCATTTACAGCATGTTTTGAAATACATGTACATTGTGGAATGTCCAAATCGAACTACTTAGCACATTCCCACATCTTAAAATTAACAAAGTACACCATAATAATAGGCAAGAGTTACAACAAGAATTACACACACAGCTCAGCCGTGTGTGTGTGTGTGTGTGTGTGTGTGTGTGTGTGTGTGTTAGGCAAGCCTCTCCAGGGATAGGAAGAGGAAGGAATAATTTGGAGAGCATTTAAAAGAGGTAAAATACAGAGAATTAATAAAGGAGTGCAGTTAAGTAAACTGCACTGATTGGCAAAGACAACTAATAAGGGGGCTTTTAAGGGAAATTGGAACTAGAATAAAAGCCTTCCATAAATAAAGTTAGGGCATTATCAGGTAAACCCTCTACCTATGTACAATCTTCCTTGGAAAAGAGAGGGATTCAGTTTACATGCCTCTCCATGTATCTTATTGATTAATGAAGAATAACTCAAAAACAACCAACAGTGATCATTGATTGAGTTTCTTCTATGAGCTATGAATTTGAAATGGTGCTACACTGATGTCCTTTGAACTACTCTCCATCACCCTGCAAGATACACATCTCATAGATATCACTCTGTCCTCTGCCTGACCTCCTAACTAACCAGAGGATCTACACGTTTGGTTTCTCACCTTGTATTGAAAAACTACTTCATCAATGATCCAAATTTCAGCTACTAACTTATTGTTAAGCATCTCTGGTCCCTAAAATTGACTTAAACTGAGTCCTTTTCAAACTCATCATCCTTCACCCTTTAAAATCAAACTGATTAGTATAGTTAAAGATGGGAAGCAAAGATAGATTCTTTATTTCTAATTGGAAGTAATTAGAGCAGGGAGATAAAAGCCTTTCCCATGCCACAAGTGAAAGAAAGAGGCTGGAAACAGACCATGAAGACTACACGTAGACGAAGGTTTATCACAAAGAAAGAATATAATTCTGTTGAATTTCTGGTGCTGCATCTCTCGATTTTCCATTTGTTTGTTTGTTTGTTTGTTTTTTGTCTCTATATGGCTTGCTTGTCTTAAAATTATTGATTATGTGGCTACCTGAGAATCACCCAAGCCTTAGATATCTTCCCAATTCACTCTCAAAATCCAAGGTCAACATGACACTTAATAGATACAATAAAATGACCTTGTTAAATATTCCACCTAATAGTAGTAGAGCAGAGATTTTAAATCAAACCCCTTTGATACCAAAGATTATATTTTCCTATCTGCAAGTACTGTCCACTAGAACTTTCTGCATTATCCATCCTGATATCCACAAGATAGATAGATAGATAGATAGATAGATAGATAGATAGATAGATATAGATATAGATATAGATATAGATATAGATATAGATATATAATGGAATAAAGTTAAAAATTCAATTCCTCAGTACTCTGGTCACATAGCAAATGCACACATAGCAAATGCATACATATATATTATAATTTATTTACATTTAAAATTATCTCTCTGTAATATGCTCTCCTATTATTGAGTTTCTATCTTCTGATGGGTATTGTACTAATCACTGTCTGCTAGATATTGCAGAAGTTACTCACTCAAGTAAATCTCCATATTAATTATGATACATACCTGAGTTCTAAATAATAATAATGTCAATAATTAAGATAATATAATGTGTATAATTATGTCAGATATGCATTATAATACAAGAGTTGACAGAGTGATAGAGTAAAGAATTCTAAATTAGGACTACCAGAATCTAAATCTTTGGCTTTTGCAATTATCCAGGATTGGCACATAGGATTCCAGATTAAAAGAATAACACAAATTAGTTTAATTGATTCTTCTTACTTGAAATTTATTTGAGCTTTAACATAACTGTAAAACTTAACTTACAATTTCATGACTAACTAGGTTAGTATCTTTCTTGGCAAAATTGAATTGCTAACTTTTTGGTCCTAGGAAAAGTTAATATTTTAAGACTACAATTATACAACCATTATTTGTCCTCCTTTTAGATAAAATGGAGTTTTATAAAAGATTTTTTTATATTTATATAAAATAAAGACTTCGAAGGATTATAAACCACTACACAGGAGAAGGAAAAAGCAATTGCATAGTACAATTAAAGACTAGGCTAACAAATTAACTTTCAGCACATTACAAATTATATTACTGGAAGGAAGAGAGGGTGATTGGTTCCTGGTAATTTATATCAAAAGTCAAAGGTAAAACTGAGATTAGGCCCAAGAAACAGCAACTGCAGCCACATCCCATGGTGTTCTCCAAAAGGTGTGGAATAGTTCATTATATTGCTTCATCTGCATTTATAAATATCCATTCTTTTTTACACTGAGCTAAAATTCAATGTAAAACTTAGCATACTGCTTTGGCGGTCTACACAAGTGAGACAGTTCTGATAGAATGTGACAAATTTGAATTTCAGAAACTTCTGTTGGGGAGAGATCCAAGATGGCACCTGAGTGAAAAACCTTTCCCCAGACACTATGATTTTGAATCAAATTTGCCAAAAAAACCCCAGCTCCTTAACAGAAGGGAAAAAGCAACAAAAAGGGGCAAAAGCTGAACCACAATTGGAGAGAACTTGGAGAGCTGGTAACAGCTTGGCGGGACCTTGAGCCCGGCGCGGGGCGCAGGCCGCGGACTGGGCAAAACCCAGACCTGGAACTGTGGAGGTCAGCACGACTCCGAGAAGTAGACACCGCAGCGGATCCAGTGACCAGCTCTGGCGTGGGCACTTCTGGGATCCCCACACTTTACCCATGCTTTACCCAAGCAAGGGAACTCCTTACCAGTTACTTACCAGTTATAGCAATTGGAACGCATGGGTCGATCAGCGGAAGATCCAGTGGGACGTATCCAGGGCGCCACTACATGGCCTGGGGGACCCCCTGCACAGCAGAGCTTGAACCAGGAAGGCAGCAAACCCAACTTCTTGGTGGAAAGAAAAAGGAGTGGAGCTGCCCAGAGTCCAGGGAAAACAAGGGAGCGGGTGCAGCACTCCATGAGCTGGCGAGCACCATTTTGAGCACCAACCCCTACCATACAATATCCAACCAGCTATCCAGACCTCCATCGACCTATTGCGCCCCCTGCCACCAGAGGTGGAACAAACAATGGGAATATGAATGGCAGGGCTCCATAAGTTGGATTGCGAGTGCACCTATGCAAAGGATAGACTTAGACACCTGCCCTTCTAGCTAGCCCCTAGACAGGATTAGATGTACAGAAGAACCCAGTGCACACAGGGCATCTGAAAAGGTTCGGCATTTAGACTGGACTCCTACCATCAGCAATGGCAGAGAGAGAGCCGTAGTCAGACCCTGTGAAGAGCCCAGAGACATAATCTAAAAATCCCAGAGACACACTCGAAAATTTAAGCTCGGTACATACGAACCAGCAGAGTGTTTGCCTTAGTAGTTGGTTGCTGTTTTTATGTTTTGGGTTTTTTTTTTTTGTTTTGTTTTTGTTTTGTTTTGTTTTGTTTTTATATTTGTGTTATGCTGTATATGTTCTTACTCAGAATTTGTTTTGTATTGCCTTGATTTACTTATGTTTACTTGGATGATTGCTTGCTTTGTTAATACTTGCTTAGTTTGTTGAATCGCCTCCTGTTCCCTACTACAAGCTTCCCCCTCCCTTCTTCCCCCGTATTCCTCCCCTCAACACTTTACCTCCCCCCTTTTCTTTTCTTTTCTCTCTTTTTCCTGTCTCATATCAAGACCATCTCATAATACCACATTCAAACTCTATATTGATTACCAGAATCTCCTGATTTATCTACTAACGCTAATCTTTACAATACATCAACTCAACACACTCAACCTTTTATTCTACTAGAACATGCCGTCTTCTTTACTCTACTCCGGCAATCATCACTGTGACCTCTCACCCAATCTTTAACACTGATTACAACCTATCCCTGTATATACCCTCAGACGCCTCTAACCCCACCTGCAGAGACTGGATGTGAAAACTTACAAGAGCACCAAAGATATAAGTCTAAGAACAGGGGAACCATGGGAAAGAAAAATAACAAATAAACGATGAGCTACCACAACCCATCAATAACAGATCTCAGCAGCCCAGAATGGCAGACACTACCAGAAGAACAATTCAGATCTTTAATACTGGAAACAATACAGGATTTTCAGAAAGAATGTAGGCAGAGCTTTAAAGAAATTAAGGAAAACATAAAGGAACAAATAAACAGAATTCAAAGACCTAAAAAGAAACCAAAGAGAAGCATTGAAGGAAGTAAAAGATGAAATAATCGAAATGAAGGAATCAATTCAAACTATAAACAGCAGATTAGATCACATGGAAAATAGAATATCACTCTTAGAACATGACGATGCCAAAAACAAATCTATAGAACACAATTTAGAAAAAAAAAATACGTCAATATGAATTAGACATAGAAGAGATGTTGGCCAATTTTTAAAGAGCTAACCTGAGAATAATAGGCATAGAAGAGGGATTAGAAGTGGAAACTTATGGAATAAACCATCTCTTCAAAGAAATAATAACAGAGAATTTTCCAAACATAGAAAGAGAAGTCGATACACAGGTTCAGGAAAATACAGAACCCCCTCAAGACAAGACCAAAGAAGAGGTTCACCATGCCACATAGTAATCAAATTGACCAATGTAGAGGCAAAGGAGAGAATCTTAAAGGCAATGAAAGTAAAAGGCCAAGTGACATTTACAGGCAAACCAATTAGAATTATACCAGACTTCCCGAATCAAGTCATGAAAGCCAGGAGAGGATGGAGTAACATATTCCAAATTCTGAAAGAAAATAACTTGCAGCCAAGATTCTCATACCCAGCAAAACTCTCTTAAAATTGACAGGGATATAAAAACCTTCCATGACAAACAAAAACTGAAGGAATTTTTGTCTTCCAAACCAGCACTAGAGAAAATACTCAAAGAGATTAACTATAAAGAAGAACTAACCAGTAAACGTCAGAACCAGAGAAACAATAATTTCCAGGAAGCAAACAGCTAAGGAAAGAAGAACAAACACTACTGCATAAAGAAGTCAAAACTCAAAATGTTAGGAATTAAAAATCATCTCTCAATAATCACACTGAATATAAATGGTATCAATTCCCCAATAAAAAGGCACAGGGTGGCAAAATGGATCAAAACCCAGAATCCATCTATATCCTGCCTGCAAGAAACATACCTTACAAGCAAAGATTCCCACAAACTAAAGGTGAAGGGCTGAAATAAGGTAATCCATGCCAATGGAACTCGGAGACAAGCAGGAGAAGCAACTATGATATCAGATAAACTAGACTTCAAACTCAAGCTTACCAGAAGAGACAAAGTCATTTTTTACTAGTAAAAGGAACAATCCAGCACGAGGAAATAACAATTTTCAACATCTATGCCCCAAACATAGGTGCAGCCACTTTCATAAAACAAACTCTGTATGATATAAAGACACACATAGATCCCAATACTAGGAGACTTCAATACTCCTCTTACATCTCTAGATCGCTCCTCTAAACAAAAGGTCAGTAGAGATGTCTCAGAACTAAAGGATACCATAAACCAAATGGACCTATTAGACACATATAGACTCTTCCGCCCAAATACAACTGAATTCACATTTTTCTCAGCTGCTCATAGAACCTTCTCCAAAATAGACCACATTCTCAGCCACAAAGCGAGTACTAGCAAATTAAAAAAATGCAACATAATTCCCTGCATCTTCTCAGACCACAATGGAGTGAAACTAGAAATAAACTCCAGGAGGACCCAAAGTAACCGCGTAAGCGCATGGAGACTCAACACCACACTACTGAGTGAAGAGTGGGTCATAGAAGAAGTAAGGGGAGAAATTAAAAATTTCCTAGAAACCAACAAAAACAGAGATACAACATATCAAAACCTCTGGAACACCCTGAAGGCAATACTAAGAGGGAAATTTATAGCACTAAGTGCCCACATAAGAAGAACACAAAACAACCAATTAAATATCCTAATGACACAGCTCAAAGACCTTGAAAAACAAGAACAATCTAGCCCAAAAGCTGGGAGAAGACAGGAAATCACGAAAATCAGAGAGGAAATTAATGAATTAGAGAATAAAAAAACAATAAAACAATACAGAAGATCAACAAAACTAAAAGCTGGTTCCTTGAAAAAACAAACAAGATCGATAAACCATTGGCCAATCAACCCAAATTACCAAAATAAGAGATGAAAAAGGTGATATTACCACCGACAGTATGGAAATACAGAAGATAGAAACTATTTTGAAATACTGTACTCCAACAAAATGGAAGATCTAGAAGAAATTGAAAAATTCCTAGACACATACAACCTCCCTAAATTGAGTCAAGGAGATATTGAAAACTTAAACCTACCAATAACAATCAAAGAGATAGAAACAGCAATAAAGAGTTTACCATTAAATAAAAGCCCAGGACCAGATGGTTTTCCAAGTGAATTTTATAAAACATTTTTAGGAGAGCTAATCCCAATACTCCTCAAGCTATTCCATGAAATAGAAAGAAAGGGACCCTCCCAAACACATTCTATGAAGCCAACATCACACTAATACCAAAACCAAATAAAGACAGCTCAAGAAAAGAAAACTATAGGTCTATATCATTGATGAACATAGATGCAAAACTGCTAAACAAGATACTAGCAATGTGCATTGAAAACCACATCAAGAAAGTTATACACCATGACCAAGTCAGGTTCATCCCAGAGATGCAAGGCTGGTTCAACATTTGAAAAACAATACACATAATTCACCACATAAACAGACTCAAAGACAAAATCACATGATCATCTCAATTGACGCTGAAAAAGCATTTGACAAGATCCAACACCCATTCATGCTAAAAGCACTACAGAGAATTGGAATAGAAGGAACATACCTCAACATCATACAGGCAATATACAATAGGCCCACAGCCAACATCATATGAAATGGAGAAAAACTGTAAGAGTTCCCACTAAAGATAGGAACAAGACAAGGATGTCCATTATCTCCTCTTCTGTTTAATATAGTACTCAAGACTCTAGCCAGAGCCATAAGGCAAGAGAAGAAAATCAAAGGGGTAAAAATAGGGAAAGAAGAATTAAAACTATTTCTTTTTGCAGATGACATGATATTATACTTAGAAGACCCAACAAAGTCAACCAAAAAACTTATAGAACTGATCAACAAATTCAGTAAGGTGTCCAGATACAAAATCAATCTTAAAAAATCAGAAGTTTTGTATATGCCAACCAAAATCAACCAAAAAAGAAATCCAGAAAGCAATTCCACTCACAATAGCATCCCGAAAATAAAATACTTAGGGATAAACCTAACCAAGGAGATTAAAGACCTCTATAAAGAAAATTACAGAAAGCTTAAGAAAGAAATCAATGAAGACCTTAGAAGATGGAAAGATCTATCATGCTCTTGGAAAGGGAGAGTAAATATCATCAAAATGGCCATCCTCCCAAAACTGATCTACAAATTCAATGCAATACCCATCAAATTACCAAGGGTGCTCCTCACAGACATAGAAAAATCAGTCCTTAAATTCATCTGGAAAAACAAAAAACCCAGGATAGTTAAAGTACTTCTTAGCAATCATGCAGGAGGCATCACAATACCTGACTTCAAACTCTACTACAAAGCCACAGTAATAAAAACAGCGTGGTATTGGCACAAAAGCAGACACATAGACCAATGGAGCAGAATAGAAGACTCAGAAACAGACCCACAGACTTATAGTCAACTGATTTTTGACAAAGGAGCCAAAACTATACACTGGAAAAAAGATAGCCTCTTTAACAAATGGTGTTGGCAAAACTGGTTAACCATATGCAGGAAAATGGAAATAAACCCCACTTTCTCACCCTGAACAAGAGTCAACTCAAGGTACATCAAGGACCTGGAAGTCAGATCAGAGACCTTGCAGCTACTTGAAGAGGGCATAGGATCAACACTTGAACACATAGGCAGAGGTAAAAACTTTCTCAACAAGACCCCAAAAGCACAAGCAGCTCAAAGGAAGATCAATACATGGGATTGCATTAAACTGAAGAGCTTCTGTACAGCAAAGGAAACTATCAAGAACCTCAACAGAGAGCCTACAGAGTGGGAGAAAATTTTTGCCAGTTACACTTCAGATAGAGGTCTAATATCTAGGATATACAAAGAACTCAAGAAAAT
>PVLC010040036.1:0-13921 GCA_004027655.1 Graphiurus murinus
CCCAGACATACCTCCTTGTTTCTAATCTAAGTCCCTGAACAGAGCAGGCAGATGGCCACTGTGCAAAAATTCCAAGAGATTCTCATCTTGGGCCTCCTCATTTTACAAGAAAATACATAGTTAGATGTGCTAACTAGAATTGTACCAAATGGGAAGACTTGACTTCTCTACTTTCTGGGCCCTCCCTTCAAAACAGGTATGTGACTGCAAAGTATCTACCCATTTTAGGCCATGACTTGTCAACATGTCTGTACCCAAAGCTGACTTTTTCCTCCAGTTGACTGCAATTTGCTGAGGGAAGAGGACTGGTACAAATGTGAATGACCTGTGTTTGGGATACTTGCTAATGTAACATGCCTTTTCTAGGCTGTATCCTAAGTAAACTCTTAAAAATAAGACAGGCTTACTAGCAGTCTGCTTTATGACTTTATGGATCAAACTCAATTTATAATGGACATTTCTGAATGCATAATCTCTTGGTGTTCCATGACAAACAATGCTAGAAGCTATTTCTCAAGTTGTACTGTTTTCTGCTACAGATATCTGAACTTCAAGGACCAGAGAACTGTGTAGCAATTCCATGAGCTCCATCCTCCTAGATAAGTATTGTTATCCATAGAATCCAAAGAAGCTTTCCAGGACTTGTGAATGTTAGAAGATGCTAGATGAAGACTCTTTAGTGGGGGCATTCTGGTGTAATATTATTGGACCCCTAACATGCTAAAGCAGAGGTCTCAATACTCTTGGGATTTGCCTCCTACTTTTAAATGTCTCACTATGGCCTTCACTATACAAATCACCTCTTGCTAATTTTTCCCAATCAACGTGTGATTGGATAACTGATGCTAGTACGGCTCTAGGCAGGGAAGTTGACATGTCCCTGAAGCAAACTGTAATATAAGTACTATTTTCTATCCCACAGAAAACTATAGTTGCAAAATTCCATGCCACTTGGTTTTATTATTCTACTGTCTTAGTAGGGAGGACCATTTCAGGCCAGGAACTCATGACAATTGTATAGTAATTCTATCTAAATGCCAGGTGATTAGAGAAATGAGTACTGGGTGGGTTCTGTAACCAAGATATAGATTTCTCAAACACTGCTCTATATCTGGACTCTACCTACAACCTAGAATACAACCCTTTAAGGGGCTAAGAGTATGCTTTCCATTTCTAGGTGTCAGTCAACTCAAACTCTTAATGTTCAATACCTTATTCTCCCTTCTGTGTGCGTGCGTGTGTGTGTGTGTGTGTGTGTGACTCTGAGAATTGAACCCCCCAGGGGCGTTCTACCTCCAAGATATACCCCCAACTCTATTTTATTTTTAAAGTCTCACTAAGAGGGCCTCACTAAGTAGCTGAGGCTGGCTTTGAACCTGTTATTCTCCTGTTTCCCAAGTACTGGGATTACAAGTGTGCACCACCACCACGCCTGGCACCTTATTCTTTCCCCATAGTGTAGTTGCCTAGGTAAATGGACACAGTTAACTTTAGGGAAGAAGTGGGGTAATTATCCTGGTATATAATAGGAATGGCTTTTAAAGACCTTCTACTTAGAGATCCAGGTACCTAGTCCATAGGTTCTAGCTCTTAAAGTACATATAGCACAGGTCTGGGAACTGAGCAAGATATTGTGGTTTTATTGGAGTGACCATCCTGCACCTTATCTATCTTGCCTTATTACAGATGGTTAGCAGTGCTCACAATATTCCATACCCTGGCTCCACAACTCCCTGTAAACTGAGCTTCCTTAATTGTCCTCTCTGGCCTTGCCAGTTCTGATCATAAGTGCAGCCCAATGACTTCTGGGAGTAAAGTGTGGCCATTTGGCCTTTATGATGACCTAATTATCCCAATTAGGTATAAATGTGCCTATGTCTGTGACTTCCTCTGTTACCATGAGCTAGCAGAGGAGAACCACCAATAAGTTACCTAATGGTGTTGGTGCCCACTTCCCAGATCACTTTTGATAGCCATGGTGAATGTCATGTCTTCAGGTCTTCCCACTGTACATGACAGGGCCTTCTGTCCTAACATAGCATATCTGTTATTATGATCCCTCTATTTTTCCTCTTCCTTATTCCAGAACAACTTAAGGATTTTTTGTTTTGCTGAGCACTAGCTATTGCCATTCAGGCTTACAAGAGCCACCCTATCCAGGTGTGGTAGCACAAAAGTCTATGTTCCCAGTACTTTGGGAGGCTGAAAAAGAGGAGCGCAGGTTCCAGACCAGCCTTGGCAACCTAGCAAGACCCAGTTTCAAAACAAAAGGCTGAGACAGGAGGATTGCAGGTTTACAGCCAGCCTCAGCAACTTGCGAGGGCCCTCTGCAACTTAGACCCTGTTTCAAAATAAACAAAATCAGTCTAGGGGTGTAACTCGGAGGTAGAACACCTCTAGTTTTAATTCCAAGTACCAAAAAAAGTGAAAAGGATTGGGGGTGTAGCTCAGAGGTAGAATGTCCCTAGGTTCAATACCAGAATAAAAAAAAAAAAAGCCATCCTACCAATGAGTCTTTTTCATTTCCTAGGTCCCTTGCTAGGGCAATAAACCCCATGCCCCAAGAAAGTACCTCCCACAGTTAAATTCTTTTTCATTTGGTCTTAACGATCCAGCCCCATGGGTTTTTTCTTACCAGGATATGCAAGTTCTAAAAATTCTATCGTAATTCCTCTCTACCAGGACCTGCCTGTTCTACCAATGGTGTGCAGTCTTTAACCCTGCTTATGGGGCAGTAGCCAGGAGAAAGAGGCAAGACTCATGAGTTGGGATACCTGTTGACTCACAGAAGGGTTGCCTTTTTATTAGGGAAGTGAGTCACTCCTCAGTCTTAAGCATTTTGGGTATAGGTGGTTTCAACATCCTCCAGGGCATCCTTCTGGACATTCCTGTGCTGTTTTTCATTGTTCCCCAAATAGGCTCTGACCTGAGAATAACAGACCGTCTTAGCTGAGTGTTAATGTTTCTGAAACTCGGGGCCTCTAACACTCCAGCCTGATTCTGTCATGTACCATGCAGGAGATCGGTGCATCTTTAGTGGCTTACAAAGAGGCCCTTAGGTACTTATGCCTAGATTAATTGCCCTCAATCTCATCCTTCTGCAGGACATCAGTACAACTTAGGAAAAACTCCATTGACTCTGTAGGTTGCTCTCTCACTTACCCCAAAGGTATCTTCCAAATCATACCTGTGGAAGTGACTCACTTCACCAGGACATTTTCTTAGCTCACCACTAATGAACTCTGTAGCCATCAAGCCACTATCCAAGGAGCAATCTATGCCCTATCTAACTGGGATTCCATATTCATCTCATCTACTAGGCAGTTAGATCCCAGTTCCAAATCCCTATCCTCATCATTCTTGGGTCCTCAAAGAAGCAGATCCTAATTGCATGATGCAATTAGACATATGTAGTACCTATTGGAAAATACGCATTAAGGAGCTGGTGGAGGCCAGGCATGGTGGCACATGCTAGTAATCCCAGTAATTGGGAGGCTGAAATAGAAGGATCACAAGTTCGAGGCCAGCCTCAGCAACTTATCAAGACCCTATTTTAAAAAAAAATGGGCTGGGGGTATGATTCAGAGGTAGAACATCCTTATTACCGAAAAAGAAAACTATTAGAAAATACCAACCTGAAATCTGTAAAAGATTGAGGATTGCTTAGGTGGCTAACTTAGTGACTTAGTGCCCTTTGGCTGCATGCAGATTCTAGTTTTTACAGTAAAATTAAACTAGAATTAAAGGAAAATTATATTCAGTATTCATATGAAAGTCTGCAGTCTTTGAAGATACAGGCAAAACTCACCCATGTGCTAGGCTGAATTGCAAAGAAATACCATAAAATGGGTCTTTATAATACTCTCCAGTGTACTCTTCCTTAGAAAATGTGTCTATCTGAAGGAAAATAGTGTTCAATCCCAAGAACTATTAAAAACCCCAATCCTGGGATCAACCCGCAGTATTACCAAGAAAAAAAACTAGAGGAGGCTGGGAGAGCTATTAGAAAATGCCAGCCTCGCCTCTGTAAAGAACTGAGACAACATAGTAAGGAAAATGGGTCTTCTCGCTTCTGTGTATTTCTATAAAAGTTTTGGCAAAGTTGGTGGAGGTCTTGGAGTCAGAGTTCCATGTCAGAAGTGTTCTGCCTCACAAGAATTTGCTTACCTTAGCCAGGCATTCTGGTGCATGACTGTAATCCCCAGTATTTGGGAGGCTGAGACGGGAGGATCGCAGGTTTATGGCCAGCCTGAGCAAGTGAGGCCCTATTTCAGAATAAAATAGGACTGGGAGTATATCGGAGAGAATGCCTCTGGGTTCGATCCTCAGTGTGTCTGTCTCTCTCTCTCTCTCTCCCTCTCTCTCTCTCTCTCGCACACACACACACACACACACACACACACACACACACACACACACACAGCATTTGCCTACCTATATCCATATGATCCTGGGTCATTGAATGGGAACAACTCCTGGGAAGTGTGGCCTTGGCAAGAGGACTTAGTGACTTTAGATGGTAGCTGAGACTTTCATTCGGCTACATTCCCTGCAGTTGGAGATCTGGTAGATGCTTTTATTTAAAGGTTGCTACAAAAATCTCATGTTTCACAAGCTGATCACTTTTCATGATCAGGTGGCTAAATGTTACGTGGCTGCATGCTAAGGTCACAATTTTTACAATAAAATACACAAACTAGAATTTAAGGAAAATATTCCGTATCCCTGATACAGTCTGCATAATCTTGGAAGATGCAGGCAAGATTCATCCACATGCTGGGCCCAATTCCAAAGACCATAAAACAGGTTTTTATAATACTCCCCTTCAAAAAATCTAAATGTCTATCAGAAGGAAAATAGGTGTCTGTCTCAAGACTTCTCACCTGATAATTATTTTTAAATCTTGGGAAATTCTGACTACTTGGGCTTAGACTTACCCTGTTCCACGGAAATGTCCTAAGAGCAGTGAACATGTTTGGCATGGACTCTACATACCTCTTGTCCCCAAACAAGATGAGGATGGGTAAAACAAGACATATGGTTGCCTTTGCATTCGAATGAGAACACTTTTCTCCAAGTACTGAGAGACAAGAGGTTAAGGAAAGCCTGTAAGCCAGACCGTGGTGGTGCACACTTGTAATCCCTGTACTTGGGAGGTTGAGACAGGAGGATCGCAGGTTCACAGCCAGCTTCAGCTACTAAAATGAAGGTCCTCCGCAACTTAGACCCTGTTTCAAATTAAAAAATAGGGATGGGGGTATAGCTCAGAGGTAGAATGCCCCTGGGTTCAATTCCCCAGTATCACAAAAATAAATGAAAGCTTGTGATGGAATGAGGCAATAACAGATGCTATGAAGTGGAAATATGCTTATGATGGGGACCCTAAATGATCATACATTCCAGATTTCCCCAAGAGTAGGGCAATTTTTATTAGTTGAACTAACCAAGGCAAAACTGGAAATGAGTTTTTCTGGCTGTCATAGTGCTCTTTTCTTTGCACTTCTGTTGCGCCTAATGATGGTTATGTTTACCTAAAGCCTAGCATATTCAGCATTTGTTTGGTTTGGGAGGTTATTGAATCAGACAGCCCTAATCCAGGTTTACCTTTCAGAATTCCTCTAAAGGAGACAGCTTTGTTGATCTGTACACCTCTAGTCTTGGGAATAATGAATACAGCTAATGACTTCTGTGTTGGGAATATTAAATGCACAATTTAGATCTCAGGGGAGAGGCACTTGAGCTGTTTCACAGCTAAGGAAAATGTGTGTCAACTAGAAGCTCCAGTGTTCTTAAAGAGAAAACTGGGTTGATCCCTGTTTACTTCTAAGTTGAGTCCACTGGCAATTCTATTCTAGAAACTTCAGTATCTTCACACATAAAGTAGAGCTAAGAATTTCTACAGTATTATATAAGCAATTTTCAATTAATAATAGCTAAATGTTTCATGCATATCAACCATTTTTTTAGATTATATTTTATTTGTACAAATTTTCCAGAGTACACAAACTATAGAGACCTAGAGCAATGAGAGATTTCTAGATGGGGGGAGTAAATAGGGAGCAAATGTTAACAGGTATTAGGTTTCTTTTGGGGGTGCTGAAAAATGCCCTGAAATTATGAATGATTGTTGCACAACTCATTATTAAATAAAATTCAATAAACACACTTACAACTGTATGGTGACTATACTTCCACAAGTTACAATGAGCTCATAGGCCTCATTCTTAGATCTGTTAACCTGACATGAAGTCAAAGAAGGCAGCTTCGTCCTCCCTTAGTCTCTTGACTAGCTCCAACACCAGTGTGTGCCACCACACCTAGTGAGATCTCACTTTTTTGTGGGAGACTAAGACAAAGGAAAGGCTTCAATGGACCAGAAATGAAGGAAAGAGGAAAACTATATAAGAGAACCTTTGCAAACATCATAGAAACTCAGTCCCATTGTCATAGTCCAGAAACACTCCAACCTGACCCAGGGGCCTTTGCATATACTGAGTAAAGGCTAGGGGGTTGGTACAAAGACTATATCAGAGTTATTTTTCTTTTAAATAAATGAGAATTGCATCATCAGTTGATGGGGTTACCAGGATCGCTTGCATCGGATTTTTTTTTTTATAGATTCCAAAAATCCAATCGGAGTATCACATGTCTACCTCTTAATGCCTGCTGGAGGTGAAGGCCTGAGCTTCCCATACAGCAAAACTCCCCTCTCTGGGACTCCACAGGTACATCAAGATCCCTCAATATATTTCTAACTTCATCAGAAAGACAGACACAGTGACTTGGGCATATCCCAGAGATTGGTAGGGGGCACCAGAGTGACAGCTGGGACAAGAGAATAAGATTTGTTGGGTCTGAGTTTTGGTGAGGCCAAATTGATGGTGTATAGCTCTTTAATTTCAAAGCTCATGTGATTTTCATGCCATGTCAAGTTGGGCGATTTCCTATTATCTACTTGGGCATTGACTCAGAAAAGGGACCTGGGAGATCAGAATGGGAATGAAGGCGTGTGAATATTTAGTAAACTCTCTGCTGTATTAATGTTTATAGGGTAAGAAATAGTTGGAACATTTCAGGTAGTAATGTGGGTTTTATATATGCTGTTTCTAAGATGAGTTGCTTTTACAGCATAAGGGTGACCGATAATATTGAGGGGTTCTGAGGGAAAGGTTTGCAGAGCTAGGATAATAGCACCAAGTTCTACCTTTTGTGGGGAAGAATATCATGAGACTGTTTTTTGGACATCTTTGGAAATAGTAGCAGCCTGTCCTGTAGGACCAGAGCCATCTGTGAAAACTATTCAGCAATGAAGAGGTTCAGAGCAGATTCTTTGGCAAGATCCACTGAGTTTTAGCAAGAAAGGAGTAATTTACCCAAGGGCTAATGACATACTATTTTCTATGCAATCTGTCAAAGCAATTTGAAAAGTAAGGGTAAGATTCCAAGCTTCCCAAGGTGCCTTAATAGGAATGGGAAGGTATATAGTGCTTTGATGGGGTCCATTTAGGGTCCAAATCAGTCTCTTGGCTTGCAAAAGAATGGCACTCATCAATTCTGGATACAGTGTTGTGTTTGTATCCAGAATGGGGAAGAAAAACCCATCCAAGTATGTCATTGATTTGATACTGGCCAATTAAAGCTGTTGGGAGGTGTGGCGTAAGAAATAACAGGTATTGCTAGATTAATTCTGCTTAACTACTGAGATAGCTTAGCTTGAGATAGTTTTAGTTCTTGTTTGGCCTCTTTAGAAAATGGAGTGAGTAAAGATCATGGTCCCCCTGAAGGGTAGTAAGCAGATGCTTTAACTGATGAGTTGGGTATGCCAATAGTGGGACGTAATAACAAATTGATGTCCACCATTAATCTTGAGAAGGCGTTTAGAGTTTTAAGAGTATCCATGCAAATTTCTGCTTTTTGAGGCCTGATGGTATGCTCGGCAACCTGAAATCCAAGATATTGCCAAGGGCTAGTATATCGAACCTTTTTTCTGTGCTATAATGCCATGTTGAGGCACAATTTGTGTCAAAAGGGCATATATTTTGAGTAAATCTGTCCTTGGTTTTAACAGCTAAAAGTATGTCATCCATAGAGTGGAAATTAAGGCTTATAAAAAGCTTTGGAGGAGTTTTAGAATCTGCAACATGCCATTGGCACATAGTTGGGCTATTTAACATTCCTTTTAGTACTTGACATTGGTACCTAGCATCTGGTGCCTGATGGTTGGCTGGTAGGGTAAACACAAACTTTCCACAATCTTTGGGATGTACAGGTATAGTGTAAAAGCAATCCTTAAGATGCATGACAATAGGCCAGTCTTTAGGAATCATAGATCTAGCGCGGAGGCTACCCTGAAGGCTCCCACAGACTCTAACACTGAACTAATAGCTCTAAGATCATGAAGCAATCTCCATTTTCCTGATTTTTTTAGGTATAATAAAAATAGAATTCCAAGGGCTTACTTGAGGTTTCAATGTGACCGCTTGTATTGGTCTTGAATTAAATATAAATGGGTTTTAGTTTGTCCCCTTTCGGGGACTAATGCTCTACTCATACAAGGTTCCTGGCTCAAGCAGTCAGGATTCAGGAAAAGATTGACTCTTCAAATGGCTCTTCCAGTCTGGGTCTCGGGCAGTCAGGACTCTAAGGCCAACTTGCTCACACATTTATCCTGGGGTGACAAGATAACTTATCTTAGAAACTTGTTTCCCACAAGATAAGAAAGTTTCAATTTCTATGTAGAGTCTTGATCTAGGAGACAGGAATGTCTTGAGTATGAAGTATCGGTCCTGCTCTGTGAGATGCTCTCCTGTCACTCTTATACATCTTGCTTTGACAGGACATTCAGGTTTTCCGGCTCATTTCTATACTGAGCTAAGAAAGGACCCACAGTGAAAACAAAATCGTAGCACATTTAAACAAGTTTTTGCTAGATGGGCCCAATGGGGGTCATCTGATATTGTAGAACCAACCCTCTGGTATAAGGGCTAGTGGCTCTGCTTTCTCTAATACTCTTTCCAACCTCTTTATACACATTTTAACCTACTGGCTGCTGCTGTATTTGGAGTGGGGGAGGAGCTGGCCACTTTTCCTTCAGCACCCAAGCTCAGGGAAGAAGTCCTGCTGGGGGAGGTGGAGACAATTCACATGTAAAGGATTCCTCACTATCTGAGCTCAGGACTAATAAAGCCCCAAGTACCAGGCCCCAAATGACTGTAATTTGCACTGGGACCTTTTCCGGTTCTTACCTACTTTATCCCATATTCCTATATCTAGGGTGGAAAAACAAGGGCTTGCATCTAGCACTAATCTGAGCAACTGATCCTCGTTGACTGTGGTACCCGATACTTCTAGAAGGTGCGGAAGTAATCTTAGATACTCCTTCTGCTCTGATAGTTTGCCCCATTGTTACCCTAAATTCCAAGGACAGTCTAATTACCTCTTACAGATCCAATCTGATGTGGAGCTCCCAATCACTTTAGATTATCCTCAGTTTCCTCAGCTTGTTTTCTTCATCCCCATTCCAAGTGTTTCTATGCAGGCACCACTTGACTGTAACTTGCAGAGTACCTGAGGGGAAAAGAATGATGCCAATACAGAGCAGATTGAAAAGAGGGCAGGTCAAGGGACCTCACCTTAGGTGAAGGCCCTGCTGGACACTGGCCCACAGCTTTTATTTTCATTCTAAGGTGGTGTGGGGAAGGTCAAGGTTTTGATGCTGCTGCATACATGCAGAGTCCAGGAGGTAGTGTTTAATGTGCAGAGACCAGGAAATGGGTAAATGTGCAGATGCAGATAGTCCTTGAAGTAATGGCTAACTTCATAAACTGCAGAGTCCTTGATTATGGTTAGCAATAAAATTGCTGAAGATGTGCAGAAGATTCTTCACAATATTTAACAAGCAGGATATCAGGAGTTGACACCAGGACTGGCAAACATATAGGAATGTTTACCTTGGAACAGGCTGCTTTCAGCAAGTTCAACAGTCTGGTCATTGGCTTTCTACAACCCTAAGATCTTTCCAAAGCAGATGTTAACCTGCCTCTGGCAGTACCTTCAGAGGTTCTTCAGTCCTAAAAAGAAATGGGCAGTACTAAAACCTGGTTACTTTCTCATTTCCCTTCAGTGAAGCTGATAACTTTCATAAGGTCACATCCTTTCATGAGTGATATCTCCATACCTATTGGACATGCAGATCAATCTTCTAAAACACTACATAATTTATTATAAGCAATTTTGGCATTTCAATTGATTTACTTAACCATTTTAAGATTTATTTATTAAAATATACATACAAAACATAATCTTAGAATATAATACTACAATGTATTATAAATTTCAACCAAAACACTGAGACTGAGCCAGGAGGCTTAAGTAACTTCATACGCAGTTCACAAAGCAAGGGTTTTGCCCCATTTCCTTATATACAGAATGTGGACAACAGTATCTCATAAGATGTCAGGATGTTTATAAAAATTACATGAAAGTGCTGAATAAACACTTGCTATTTGCTGATATCATTGATTTACCTTCTTTGCAGCTCATGTATCCTCCAGTCATAAGATAAACGTCTATATTTAGAACTTGGAGTGTTAAACTCTTAGTATTTTTTTGGAACTATAAAAGTTATGCCTAATACCTCAGACTGTTTGAGAGGTATCATACTTAAATACTTGTCTGAGTTTGAGAAAAAACAAGGAACATGTAGCAGTCATCAGATCTTAGGTCTTGTCTTCAGGATTTGGAGAAGCCTTTCTCGGATTTGCTTGGTGCGGACAGCATAAACAATGGGATTGAGGATTGGAGGAATGAGGAGATAGAAATTGGCCAGCAGAGTGTGAACTGGAGGAGGCACATGGTGACCAAATCTGTGAATGAGCGAAGAAACAGCAATGGGAACATAGAAGATCAGGATGGCACAGACATGAGAGCCACATGTCCCCAGGGTTTTAAGCCTGGCCTCTGGAGTGGCCAGCCCCATCACAGCCCTAAAAATCATCACATAGGAGGCAGCAATAGCCATTGAGTCCAGGGTCAACACCAGAAAGCCGATGCTCAGCCCGTAGATGTTGTTGATTCTGCTGTCACCACATGTCAAGGTGACCACAGCCATGTGCTCACAGTAGGAATGGGAGATGATGCGAGTTCTATAAAGGGGCAGCCGCAGGCGGATCATCAGAGGCAGAGGTCCAATGTAAAGAACTCCTCGGAGGAGGGCAGCCAGACCCAAACGACCCACCACTGAGTGGGTGAGCACGGTGGAATGGTGTAGTGGGTTGCAGATGGCTACGTAACGATCAAAAGCCATGGCAAGGAAGATGCCTGACTCAACAGTGGCAAAGCAGTGGATAAGGAACATTTGGCCCAAGCAGGCATCCAGGCCAATGTCACCAGCACCAAACCAGAAGATTCCCAGAAGTTTGGGCATAGTAGAAGTAGACAGAACCAGGTCAATAATTGCTAGCATGCATAGGAAAAAGTACATGGGCTGGTGCAGGCTGCGTTCTAACCTTACCACTGCCAGGATGGTGACATTCCCCACCACAGCCACCAGGTACATGGAGCCAAAGGGAATGGAGAGCCAGGTGTACAGGGACTCCAGCCCTGGGATACCCATGAGCTGGAAGGAGCTGGGTACTGAGCAGACATTATGAAAGGTAAGCATGGCTATTTTATAAAAGAACCTTCTCATTTGTGCCCCAAAATGCAGCAGAACTTTTTTCCCTGCAAAGAAAGACAATGCTTTACTCCTATAAGTTGACTAAACAAATATGCTATAAGGCTTTAGACTAGTTATACTTTTTTTAAAGTATTACAGAACTTATTAACAATCTAGTTATGTTGACCAACAGAACTTAAGGACGTTTTCTGTACTATAAACATCCACCACCACCCCTTGATATAAGTTCTCTGAATAGCAAACCAAAAGGGAGAGATGTAGCCACAGTGGAGAGGAAGAACAACACTGCCCCTGTCAGGAAAGGTTGCCTCATTCCTTCTCCCTGCTCTGGCACTCATGTCCCTAACTGTCCAGAGAACAAATGCAAATTAAAACATCAAAACATGGTGTTTTGGACACCCGGATACAGAACTGAGTTTTACCCACAGGTAACACATGGTAAAGATGTCTCCCCTGCCTTCATCACAGCTCCTGAAAAGGAAAGATGATACCAACGAGCCCTGGGAGGAGCTTCTTGCCCCAAACCCCAAGGTTACTATTTGCAGTCCCGGTGGGGAGCAGTGGCTGGAATCGACACCATCGGCTCCAGAGTAATGCATTTGATGCCTCAAATCCTGTCACCAGTATGAACGTGGCATGCACCCACCTCTGGGCATTTGCAACATGATACAAGAGCACATTCTTCATCTCTACCATTAACCCACTTCACTAGAAAAGGTTGGCACATGTCTTCTATCTCAAAATTTTAAATCAAGACTTCTTGACCAAGAAATAAAATACATAGAAGTGCTTCTCTGAATACCAAAGACCTAATGTTTCAGCAATAATCGGACAAGGTAACAAGGACGATGCAACAATCCCAGCACCCGCCTAGCATCAGGGCAGGTCCTGCACTTGGGGTTTGCACTAATCCAATGCTTTAAGTCTACTGCCTGCCATCCAGTGAGGAAACCCTGCAAGGACTCTATGCTCTCTAGTGAAGTGTGGGAGATGAGAACTAATTTTTCCCATCAGCATTGAGGCAAGAGCCTGAATCTCTGCTAGGTGGCCATAGGGCCAGGTTGTTTGTGTTGATTCTCCCAGTCCACTACAGATCTGTCAAGAGTTTTATACTTTAAATGTCCATGAAATTTTAAGACACAAGAAAAATAAAAATCTGAACAAATGTATATTTTTGCAGTGTGACCCTTAAAGAGTGATCTTGAATCAATGAAGTCAGATACATACCCCTTGGGTCACTTCTGTTCAGGATGCTGTAAGGTTGCTATTGGGATCAAATTAGCATGCTTTACAGGGTGATTGGCTTTGTGAAGAAAACACACTAAAGCTAAAATACAGGGTCAGACTTTTGGGACAATAGACTTTTTGGTAAATGAAACCTTAAGCTTGGCTCCAGTGTTAACTACTTAAGTGAACTGAAATGTCTAATCTGCAGGCCAAAGTCACAAGGCAGAGATATAGGATGTTGAAGATAGGACATCTGGAGGTAGAAAAAAGTTGATTCTGAAAGATTAACTGAAGCTCAGTTTGTATCTGCCCAAAGGCAGGTCTGGCAAAGGATTCCCTCTCCTTTTACAGAGGCTAAATATGAAAAGATTTCAGAAACAGTTATCCACAGGAAGATGCTCAGTGCAGTGTCAGGAAGCCTAGGAGGTGAATATTTGGCCAAAGAAATGCCTTTCCACAGAACCCAGAGCAACCAACCAAAAGAGATACCTATATAGAGAAGGCATGGGAAGTCTATATGGTAGCATCCTGTTTCATGTTCATCCCCTCCCTTCTCCCACCTTAGTCTTAAAAAAAAATCAAAACATAATCCATTCCTTATGTTAGAGGAACTGGAATGGAAGAAAGGAGCTTTGTCCTCTACATCTTGAGCAGTTAGGTGGACTATGGAAGAATAGTCGGTAGACTAGCTTGGGAATTTTCTAGATCTGATTTCAGATCCTAGCAGTGGATACTTGGGCAATTAGTAAAATATAATAATTCACAATCTAAAACACTACAGCTAAAGAAATTGTCATGGTGATGGCAGTGTCAAACACATAGTAATGCTAAGCATCAGCTCTTCTATTCAGTTGAGACTAGTGGCAAAACCAATAATATGTTCATTACATTTCAAACAGCTTTGAGCACTCTGCAGGGAGCTGTGGTGCTTGGAGGATGATTGCCATGTAAGTCTGTTGTAGTCACTTGACCCCGCAGATCTACTTTGTAAGTTGGGCTCACTTTAAGGTTCCCATG
>PVLC010040037.1:0-13917 GCA_004027655.1 Graphiurus murinus
ATGTTTGTACGGAAAGAGGTGATAGGGTAGATATGTGATGAGAGATGGCTGGAGAAACTTACAGAGATAATATGATTGAGATTTATCTCTCCTGCACATCTTAAATGTGCATGGTACTTTAGAGTGTATGGTGCTATTAGATTTAGACAGATGGAAATATTTCCCTAACCCCAGATCCTTCATTCTGTTCCAAGTGTGCTCTCTGGTAGAACTTGAGCAGCAGGAACCTGCTGCCCCTAGTTCAAGAGAGAGAGAGAGAGAGAGAGAGAGAGAGAGAGAGAGAGAGAGAGAGGAGAGAGACAGAACAGGGTTAGAGTCATTCAGGCAAGAGGTTAACAGGGCCCTGCTTAGCCTGCATCCGCATGTCTGGGCGCTTCTCTTTTGGCCCTCTCCCAGCACAGCCTGGAGTCCTGTGGATTGAAGAGGGTGCTGGAGGCTTAGCCTCGGGGGAGAGTGGCTGGAGACCCTGGAGACCCAGCTCTTAGGGAAGGAGCCAGCCACAGCACTGACCTTTGCATTCTCCTCCCTGACAGGAGCTGGGCAGACGAGAAGAAGTAGCCTCCTTTGTCTCTGATGTCATCGTAGATGGCCACCTTTGGTTTTTGGGGTATTTATTTTCTTCCTTATTGTTTCTACTGGGGGTGGGGAAACTATCCTCCCCTATGCAGTCCCATGACAGAGAAGGAAGGCATCAGGGATACAAGGAACTTTTTCCCTTACTCCCTACACTCCAGAGGGCAGAAATGGAGGCCATTTGGCCTTGGTGGAGGTGGCTGGATGGGGAGGGGAACAGAGCTGTCTGTTCATGAGTGACAGAGGTGAGAAAGGAGGGGCATGCAGGTTGGGGTGGATGGGGCCTGGGGAGCTTACACAGTGGTGTGCAGTGCCTGTACCTGCACACTTAGGAAGGTGACCCTGCTGGGAGGATTCCCTTCTGTGTGTTTTGTGACATGTCTGAGTGCATGTGCCCTTGCACGCTGGGCTTGCTTATGCCACTGGAAGAGACCATTTGCTGATGGCTGAGGGACCAGCCAACCCTCTACCATCTCTGCCACCTTGTTCGTGTTTCCCAGACTCCATCACAGTGTGTAGGCTCAGGAACAGCACAGGGAGTGTGGGCCAGGGAGGCAGTGCTTACACAGGCTGACCCTCTATGGGAGCAAGAAACACTCTTGTGGGGCAGAAGGGTGGTATTCCCAGGCACAGATCCTCCATATTATGTCGCTGTGCTCTCTAACTTAATCCGTATAGATATATTCCACATAGCCTCAGTATTTGGGAGTGGGTACTGGAGACTGAACCCAGGGGCATTCTGCCTGCCAACTATACCCACAGCCCTTTTTAATTTTTATTTTGAGACAGTCTGGTTAAATTGATGAGATTGGCCTCAAACTGCAGTCTTTCTCTCTCAGCCTCCTGCATACTGGGATTACAGGCTTGCACCACCACACACACAAACACACAGCTTCAGTGTTTTGTTGCCATTCTCACTTTTATCTGCCATGATCCCATAAACAATGTAAACATTCCATAGCAGAAGAATAATGTATGACCATGTTCATAATAAGGACGCACTTAGAAGGCAGGAATAAATATCTGGACTGGGCGTGGTGGTGCACGCTTGTAATCCCAGGACTTGGGAGGCTGAGACAGGTGGATCACAGGTTTGTGGCCAGCCTCAGCTACTTAGTGAGGCCCTCTGCAACTTAGTGAGACCCTGTTTCAAAATAAAGAATAAAAAATAGGGCTGGGGGTGTAGCTCAGAGGTAGATGCCCTTGGGTTCAATCCCTAGTACTGCAAAAAAAAAAAAAAAAGAAAGAAAAAAAAAAAATCTGGACCCACCCTCTCTCAAATGCAGATTTCATCTGTCTCTTCAAGGCAAATTCACCTGGTAATTGAAATGAAGAAGAAAAATCTGCTTTTTATTTTATTACCTGAATATTTCAAGAGAGTGGTTTACTGGCCAAAATGTATTTTGGAACCTAAACTATAAAAAGCTGCATCCAGAAAGTATAATTTGAGGTTTTTTGTTTTTTGTTTTTTGTACTGAGGATTGGACCCGGGGCCTTCTACCTCTGAGCTATATCCCCAGCCTGATTTTATTTTTTATTTTGAAACAGGATCTCACTAGGTTACTGAGGGTCTCACTAAGTGGCTGAGACTGGTCTTGAACCTGTGGTCCTCCTGTCTCAGCTTCCCAAGTACTGGAACTGCGGGCATGCACCACTACACCCAGCTCTTTTTGGCTCTTTTATTTTGTATGTGGACCTCTTCGTGCATGCAGACAATAGGTGGACAGCTGTAGGAATATAGGCATGGAGGCGAGGATGGGCACTGGCAAAGAATGCAGGTTTCTGGGCTAAGTGAGATACTTGCAGTCTGGCCACAGTACAGGAATTTGGGGTGCTCTACCCAGAGACCCCCAGAGTTTACCCAAAGACTCCAGTAGCCTGTGCTGTGCACTGGAATCAGAGAGCTCTGCCCCTGCTGAGGCTCACCCCAAAGGGTACCTAAGGCACTTCTAGATGTTAGCTTCTTACAGTAGAAGGGTCTCATCTGGTCAAAGGAACTGTGGAATAGTCACACAGAACAGAACAGCGTAGACACAATGACTCTCTCCTGCCCCCACAACCATAAACAGATCCCACAACTGATAAATATCCCCTTTCCTCAACATAAGGCACAGGATCACATGTGGTAAAGGCAGACTCAGCACACTCACAGTTACAGACGTACCTTTATTAATTTATCAATTACTGGGCCCCCACTAGGTTTGGGGCATACTCTACCTAAAGTGTGGCAACTTTGTCTCCTCTTGGACAAACTATGTCAGCAATTGTTTCTGCCCCGAGAGGCTGTCTCCTTTACCACCCTTAAAGTATTTTCTTTGGAACTGGAACAACATAGCTTGATATACAAACCAATCCCAGTTACATGATGGTGGGAAGTTCTCTGCCTCTTTCATGGCTTGTAGTATAGCCTGAGGCCCCCCCCCCCGAAGAAAGAGAGATGCCCCACTGGTCCTCATCACACCCCTGAGCAGGAGAGGTGGGAGGTCAGGTTGTCCAGCACCCCCAGATGAAGTCAAACAAAGGTTTACTTCATCAGGAATCTGGACAGAGGGGGAGATTTCTTGTGGCCAGTGCCAGGGCCATTTAGATTAATTTTTCCTTTTGAGGAGGAGAGACCTCCCCCCCCCCCAATTTGGACACTGTTTAGCCTGAACTACCCCTCTGTTTAGGCTGAACTCAAAGCCACAGTAAAAGGCAGGAGGATATTGCTCTTTATCTAGGTATTGGGGGAAATTTTGATATACATGTGTTTTTAGGACAGCTAAGTATACCCATTCTCTCTCTCTGATCTTGTTTTTTGAGTTTGAATTTAGCCAATAGGGGTAGAGATGGGGGATTCTCCACAGGGCAAAGAAACCTTTGTATCCAGTTGATCACAGCTGCTCCTGGCCACAAGGTCTGTAGGGTGTAGGCCAGGAGAAGGGGTTGTGGAGATTAGCTTGAACCTGGCTGGCAGAGGGCAGGTAACAGGAATAAAAACCATCATTGGTGAGTGAGTAAAAGGGGAGAGTGTTAGCTAACACGACAGCTGGCTCTTCCTCCACAAGCTGTCACAAGCTGTCCAACCTTTCCTGGGTGCTAGAGAGGGAGAAAGGTTTGCTTAAGGGTGCTTCCCACCCCCCCCAGGCAGTACTGGGGGGATGAACCCAGGGGTATTCTACCTCCTCAGAGCTACACCCCCAACCCTATTTTTTATTCTTTGTTTTGAAACAGGGTCTCATTAAGTTGCGGAGGGCCTCACTAAGTAGCTGAGGCTGGTCTTGAACTTGTGATCCTCCTGTAGGTGCTTTTAAGGGCAGGGAGTTGGGAGATAATTATGAGGGAGGTTGGGGCATGTGGAGAAGTGCATTGAATGAATGGCTAGAATGTCCTCCTAGGAGCCCTGTGAAGGGGTGAGAGCAGTGCCTAGGAATCTCTGAGGGGGTTGTAGGGCCTGGAGAGGACAGGTCTAAGTCCTGCTGTGGGGAGAGGGACTGAAGGGGGCATTCAGTGCATTCAAAGCTCCTGGGTGGGGTGGATGTGTCTTATCTGTGAGAATATCTGGGGAGAGTTCCCTTTTTCTACAACTGTACTAGACTCATGGGTACCTCAAATCCACAAATCTCGTGTACTCAGTGTACTCCATGGAGCTAGAGGGCACTGGGAGGGGACAGGCAGGAGTAATTGGAGAGTAGATACTTTGTCTCTTTCCTTCCCTCCTCTCCATTGGCTGCTGTGCTTCCAGTCCTGGGAGCCTTAAGGTTTTTTTTTGTTTTGTTTTGTCTTTATTTTTGTTTTTGTTTTTCCTTTGTGGTACTAGGGATTGAGACCAGAGGCATTCTACCTCCGAGCTACATCCCCAGCCCTATTTTATTTATTATTATTATTATTATTATTATTATTATTATTATTATTATTGTTGTACTGGGGATGGAACCCAGGGGCATTCTACCTCCGAGCTATACCCCCAGCCCTATTTTTTATTCTTTATTTTGAAACAGGATCTCACTAAGTTGCAGAGTGCCTCACTAGGTAGCTGAAGCTGGCCAAGAACCCGGATCCTCCGGTCTCAGCCTCCCAAATGCTGGGATTACAAGCATGCCGCCACCACGTCCGGCTTATTATTTTGAAACAGGGTCTCGCTAGGTTGATGAGAGTCTCATTACTTGTTGAAGCTGGCTTCAAACCTGTGATCCTCCTGTCTCACCTTCCCAAGTACTGGGATTACAGGCATGTGCCACCATGTCAGGCCCAGCGAGGCTGAAGTCCTGTTGCAGTGGAAGCTGCTAAAAAGCCTCTCCCTTGGGTAGGTCTTTGAGACCTTGGGGAGTCTGACAGAGGGAAAATGCCCCACCAACCATGCCCTGAGATCTGTGGAAAGCAGGTCATTTGCTTCAGCATCACCCTGACATTCTGGACCCCTGGGTTTTATCCTGGTTCTAACCACACTGCCCCACCCCACAGCCACGCTGCCAACATCATTCAGCTCCAGACTTTGAAGGAGGCACCAAATTTAACCCACTGCCCATCAGCTTGCAACTAACCAAGGCAAACAGCATTTGAGGCTTGCCTTTGTTTGGGCAAACAGCATTTGGGCAGGCCCGCAGATAAAACCATCTGGGCAGGTCTAACAGCAAACGGTGGTCCCTTGGGGTGCACTGATGGATAACCTAGTGTTCAAGCCTCCCTAGTGATAGGAGCTGACTGGCACAGGCTGCAGGTGTCTGAGCCATTTTCCTCCTAGCAGAGGACCTAGGAGAGCTCAGCACCGGCAGCCCAGATCCAGATCCTGCCAGCCCCCAGTTTGTACCACCCAAAGTTGGGTCAGCACTTTATTTTGGTTCTGATTCTCTAACAGAGTGGGCAAACTGAGAATATCCTGCTGGGTCAGATGGGGAGTCAGGTTGGAAAATCAGGGACCAACCTTTGCTGGTGGGGTATTCTTCGTCCCGAAGCCCCCAGAGCTGGGATACGGTGGCAGGTTTGGTGGCAGACTCGAGGTTGGAGGCATATGGGTGGCAGAAGGGAGAGAAGTCTAGCCAGGGCCTCTGAGACTGGGCCAGATTCTGAGGGTCTTGCCCATGTTGATGCCATCGGCGACCCAGGTTGATGCCATCTTCGATCCTCGCCCACAGCCTCCCCTACCTGGAACTTGGGTGCTGCGAACAGGTTCGATTTTCCTCTTTCTGCAAAGTGGAAAAGGAGACTTCACCTCCCTCAAACCCCTGCATCTCCCAGTAGGAGCCCAAACTTCCAGAATCTTTCCTTAGGCTGTTTTGAATTGAAAATCAACAACAGAGATTCTGTCCATCCTAAACATTAGGATCAGTTTGGGAAGGATCCCCATCTGCAAAGCACAAAGAATATTCTAATGGGAGGAGGCAGGGACGGGCAGAGTCTCCAGCCATCCGGTGATTTCTAGGGGATGTCACTCCATCTCTTTTCTATCTTTGCGCGTTGGTCCTGGTGCCATTGACGCGGGCCAGAATGGAAATTGTAGAACGTACAAAAAGAGAGAGGCCAGAGATCAAAGCCACAAATGGCAATGGATCAGACAGGGCAGGCGGGTGGGTCTCGAGGTAGGTGAGGCAGTACGAGGCTGAGAATCAGCACACAGATGTAGTGCTCCCCCGTCCCTAACAAACCATTCTCTGGGGGAGGGGCGCCCCAATTGCGCGTGGCGGCCGCGCCTGGGAAGGGTGAGGGGAGGGGCTGGCGGGGAAAGGGGCTGTGACGCCAGGCTAGGTGGAGCCAATCAGAAGCTGGCCTGGGGAGGGAGTGTGAAAGGATGAATGAAAAGTCCGGAGCCGGAGCGCGTCGGGCCAGAGCCGAGGCGGAGGCAGAGGCTGAGGCAGAGGCTGAGGCCGAGGCTGAAGCTGAGGCTGAGGCTGAGGCTGAGGCTGAGCTGAGGCTGAGGTTGAAGCTGAGGCTGAGGCTGAAGAGGGAGCTGCGAAGGTGAGACCCGCCCCACCTTGCGCGCCTCGGCTCCGCCGAAGCTCAGAGGCGAACCAGGTCCTCCGCCCCGGCACCCGCAGAACCCTGGCCTCCAGAACCCAGGTCCGCGGCGCTCCACGGAACCCGCGGGAGGACCGCGCAGGGGAGCACCGATGGACACCCTGGGCTTGATGTAAGTGGCTTGGCTCGGCACGAGGTGGCCGAGCGCTTCGGAATACAGCGTGCGGCGCGTCGGCTACGAGGCTGGCGGAGCCCCGCACCCTCCACCCGGCTCCGGGGATCTCCTAATTGCCGATTCGGGTTCCCGATCGCGCCCTGTGCTAGCCCCTAGGCCATCTCTAGCTTCAGACCCCCGGCCATTTTCACAGCCTGGGTGGTTTCTGATCCGCTTTGTACAAAGCTGTTTATCTGGGTTTCGGTGGGGCCTGGGACTCGGCTCACCTGCTCGGCAGCAACCCCTTTTCCTGGGCGTCCTGCCGGGTCTCCTCTGGGCTGGGATCTTCGCCCTCTCCTTCTGCCCTTGCCGGGCTCGTTTGGGAGTCTCGGGATCGCCTTCTGCCCCACCCCCGCAGCCTGCGCTCGGCGGCGGTCGCGGGGGTTTCCCTGCGCCTCTGGGGTTTCATCCCCAGGGTTCGCTGCGGGCTCCCGCTTCCCGTCGGCAGTCAAGTCGGATCCAGCCCGGTTCCCCGCGCGGGCTCCGCTTCTCTTCCGCCGCCCTTGCGAGTTGGAGACCCGGCTGGGCTGGCTCGCGGAGGCTCGGGCTCCGCGGAAGGCTAAGGCTCTGGCTACCGGCTGCGCCCTCGATCTTCCGGAGGAGGGTAATGGAGACCCGGTGAGGTCCGGGAGGCCTCTGCCTCGGTCCCTGCAGTCTTCCCGGGTGGCACGAAAAGCTCGCAAGTCGCTTCTCCCTGGGGCCAGCGGAACTCCTGCTTCTGGATCGAAAGGGAAGAGGAAAACGGGGCGCCAGAAGCTTTTGGGGTGCGGGCCCGGGGTCCATCCCCGGACCTCGACTCCTTAGGCCGTCGCATCCTTTCCACGCCCTTTTCGGTCTCTCCAGGCTGTATCCTGTGTCTGAATCTTTCTGGGTCTCGGGCTCCATCTCTCTCTCTGCCCCCACCTCCACGCGGATATCCTCCCCCACCCTCACCGGCGGGCGACGGGAAGCGGCGGAGGTACCGCGGCAGCGTTGGCGGCGGCCGGGAGGCTGCGTGGAAGAGGCGGCGGCAGCCAGGAGGCGGGGTTGGTTGTTATCTTTGGTTATCTAGCTGTATGAGTGGTGTGGAGTCTTCATAAAGCTAGATAACCGAAAGTAAAAATAACCCCATACACTGCGCAGAGGGGCCCCGGGACAGCTGGCCTCATGGGCGGGCGGGGGAGACCTGAGCGAGGGTCTGGAACCTGGAGGACTGGCCAGCCGTGGGAGGCTGCGGGAGGACTCATCAGCCTGACGGTTTCCAGAGCACACGTCGGAGTCACGGTTCTGTCTGCTTTTAGCCAGGAGCAAGGTTCGCTCCCGCTTCCCACGCCCGGCTGAGTTGGAAGGGGGTGACGAAGCCGTCGTGCGGTCCCCTCTGGCCGTCCCTGTTCGGGATGGAATAGTCTTAAGTCAAGAAGCTGCGAGATAGAGATCTGTTGGTATCTAGTTGTGGACTGCTGAGCAGTTCCCCCAGGCTACGTGCAGCTACTGCTGGAATGGGGATTCCTAGCATGTCGCCTGAGACCCTTGGTCTTTGCTTTGGCCGGTCCCCGAAGCCAGGTAGGGCTATCCAAAGCCCTATCTATCTGTCAAAGGGGAAATGGGTAGGGATGGGGCGGGAAATACTGCCTGGGGTTTGCTTTATACAACAAGACCCAGGACAGAGTGCCTGCAAAATCCTTTGCCCAGCTGAGTTCTAGGGCAATGGAGTACAAACTATCTCAGCTCCATTTCCATATTCTTTCCATCCTGGTACTCAGGATCTGAGTGACATCCACAAAAGATTCTCATGCGGCTTTGTCATTAATCACCAGAGGGACTGAGTTGGGGTCTTTCTGGGCATGGCTTCCTCCCACCGTGCCTTGCTCTTGGAAATCGCATGCAAGAAGAACAAAATGGTCTCAAAGAGCTCTAAGGAGCTCAAACACAAAGGCATTTGTAGCTTAAAATCTATGCTGCCCAGAGAAAGCAAAGAATTAGAGAGATTAATCAGGGCCTTTCCTAAAAGAATCCATTTATCTGGCCTGACCTAAATATTTTAAGTGAAAGAGTATTTAGGTGCAGTGGAGAGGAGGATGGACTAGAGTCACTTTACAGAAGAAAAGTAAATGTAGCCAAAGCTAGAAGGGGCCCCTGTGCGTTGATTACTGCTCCCCAGGCCAGGCATTGTAGGACAAGGGACAGGAATAGTAAGGGTGCTTTGCTTCTCTGCCTTTTGGCTAAGATCAAGCGTAGTATCTGGTCTTATCAGTTTAATAGTAAAGGGTCAGTAGAACTGGGCAAAATGACTTTGTACTGACTCCAGTGTCTTTCGTGAATTTACAGTTTCCTCCCAGGACCTGATTTTACAGCTCAAAAATAATAATTCAGCTATATATTATGTGGAAGAAATATTGGAGAATCCAAACTAAAAAAATTGGGCTTCAGGGAGGCAGGGGTACCTATGTTCCCTTTCCTTAGAGATTTGGAGCCGGGCGTGGTGGCACACACTTGTAATCTCAGCATTTGGGAGGCTGAGACCTGAGGATCCGGGTTCACAGCCAGCCTCAGCTACCTAGTGAGGCACTCTGCAACTTAGTGAGACCCTGTTTCAAAAATAAAGAATAAAAAATAGGGCTGGGGGTAGAACGCCCCTGAGTTCAATCCTCAGTACCGCAAAAAAAAAAAAAAAAAAAAAAAAAAGAGAGAGAGAGAGATTTGGAGGATGGAGGGATTATAGACCTCTTGTTTTTTCAATGGCTTGGAATTCGGTTTTTTTTGGAGGGGTGTTAAGAGATTAGGATTGGGGGAAAAAAACAGATTTTCAGCAAGGGCTAGTAATCTCTAACACTAGCTCTGCCCACATGCCTTCCTTTGATCTTCCAACACTGGAGGAAGAGCTGTTGTTGTTATCATCATCATCATCATCATCATCATCATCATATTGAGGATTGAGCCCAGGGGCTTTCTTCCTCCAACCTACACGCCCAGCCCTTTTTATTTTTATATTTAGTACTGGGGGTTGAACCCAGGGGCATTCTACTTCCAAGCTATACTCTCAACCCTTTTTTATTTTTATATTTTTATATGTTTATTTGCATGCTAATTTTTATTCTTTCTTACCTTTGTGTGTGTGTGTGGTACTGGGGATTGAGCTCAGGGATATTCTACCTCCAAGCTACACCTCCAGCCCTATTTTATTCTTTTTTTTTTTTTTTTTTTTTTTTTTTCAGTACTAGGGGTTGAACACAGGGGCATTCTACCTCCGAGCTATACCCCCAGCCCTATTTTTTATTCTTTATTTTGAAACCGGGTCTCACTAAGTTGTAGAGTGCCTCACTAGGTAGCTGAGGCTGGCTGAGAACCCAGATCCTCCGGTCTCAGCCTCCTGAACGCTGGGATTACAAGCATGCACCACCAGGCCCGGCTCCCTATTTTATTCTTTATTTTGAAACAGGGTCTCACTAAGTTGCAGAGCCTCACTAACTAGCTTAGGCTGGCTGTGAACCTGCTATCCTCCTATCTCAGCTTCCCAAGTAGTACTCAGATTACAGCATGCACCACCACACTTGGCTATTCTTTATTTTGAAACAGGGTTTCACTAGGTTGTGGAGGGCCTCACTAGGTAGCTGAGGCTGACCATGAACCTGAGATCCTCCTGTCTTAGCCTCCCAAGTACTGGGATTACAAGTGTATAACACCACACCTGGCATTTTATTTTTTATTTCTAAACAGGGTCTCACTAGGTTGCTGTGAGTCTTGCCAACTTGCTGAGGCTGGCCTCGAACCAGCAATCCTGTTCCAGCCTCCCAAATACTGGGATTACAGGTGTGTGCCACCGTACCCAGCTTATTTTTTATTTTGAAACAGGGTCTCCCTAAGTTGCTGAGGGCCTCATTAAGTTGCTGAGCTGGCCTTGAATCTATACTCCTTCTGTCTCAGCCTCCCAAGTACTGGGATTATAGGCATAGGCCACCACATCCAACTATTAACCTTATTTATTTATTTGTGTGGTACTGGGGATTGAGCCCAGGAGCATTCTACCTCTGAGCTACACCCCCAGCCCTATTTTATTTTTTATCTTGAAACAGGGTCTCACTAAGTTGCAGAGGGCCTCACTAAGTAGCTGAAGCTGACGTGAACCTGCAATCCTGCTGTCACAGCCTAAATACTGGGATTACAAGCTTGTGCCACCATGCTGGCTAACCCCCTTTTATAGGTGAGGAGCCACAGAACCAAATTAGCTGTTAATGTTCTGATGGCTTGCAACCCAAAGCTCTTGCCACTGAACTTGCTTGCAGGAAGAGCCAGAGGAGGGAATGAGGAGCTAGATGGGGCTGAGCTGAGAAGGAAGGGAAGGGGCATCAGGGAGAGGGAAGGTGCACAGAGAGAGGAGAGGCCTGATGGTGAGCCAGGACTGGGAGTCAGGATAGGAGAAGAAACACCAAGACAGATAGGCTTCCCCTTTTTTTAAAAGTTTTGGTGGGGGGAGTTGGTTTGGTGGTGCTGGGGATGGAACCCAGGGCTTTGAGCATGCTTGGCAAGCATGCTACCACTGAGCTACGCCCCTAGCCCCACTTATAACCTTTCACAATACTTACTTGGGATGTATATTTGGGAACCACTGAGGCTCATCCACCTGAGACTTAAGACTTACATTATGAACCACAATGGGTTTGGGTTTATATTGCCTCCTAGGAGTACTTTTTTTTTTTTTTTTTTTGCGGTACTGGGGATTGAACTCAGAGGCATTCTACTTCTGAGCTACACGCCCAGCCCTATTTTTTAGTCTTTATTTTGAAACAGGGTCTCACTAAGTTGCAGAATGCCTCACTAGGTAGCTGAGGCTGGCCTCGAACCCAGATCCTCCGGTCTCAGCTTCTCAAATGCTGGGATTACAAGCATGCCCTACCATGCCGGGCCCTAGGATTACTTGACTGTAGGCTCTCCGAAGGAAACTAGAGACCCTGAGGGAAACATGGCTTTGGAGAGTTGAGGGGTTGAATCCTACAAAACAAGCACCTGAATGGGAAGGAGGAAGAGGCCAGGAGGGACTTGGGATGAGGGTTTGTATGCACGGGACTGTCTGGAGCATGAGGGGTGACTGTGAGCCTCTGTCTCTGCTCATAAGGGTGGGAGGCTGGGTTGTGTGAGCTGGTGTGAGGTTGGATATGAGGCTCTCTGGTAACTGAGAAGTTTGGTCTTGGTCGGGAGATGAGAGGTGCCTGACTATGTATAGGTGAATCTACCATAGGAACAGACTCTCTGGGGCTTAGGGGTTTTACCAAATGCAGAATCTTCTCCTCCTGCCCCCCCCCCCCATTGCTGGGGGTTGAACTCAGAGCTTGCATGCTAGACAAGCACTCTGCCACTGAGCACCCCTAGCTGGCCCTCTCCCTTTACACCAGTCTGCACCTTCCTCCTCCAGTTAAAGCCATTAGGAGATCTAGTGGGACTGGGGGGCTGGGTTGATAGGGCTCAGAAGAGCCTCACCAGCCAGCCCTCAGGCGATTTCCCCCCCGTATTGTCACACCACTGCCCAGGTCCAAGAATTTTTATTTCTATTCTTTGGATCTTGCTACCCTCAACCAGCTTGCTGAAAACCAATTCTAAGCTGGTTTCCCCAGCCCCTCATCCTAACACCCACCTACTGCGCTCTCAGCCCAAGCAGCCAAGACAACTTTCTTCTAAATGTTTGACTTACTTTTCACAGTAAGGTGGGTATCAACCAACCATACCCTCACCCTGGGACAGATATTTTGTCCCCAGTTCCAGGCATCATAAGAATCACTATCGCTGGGTGTGGTGGCGCACGCTTGTAATCCCAGCATTCGGGAGGCTGAGACTGGAGGATCCAGGTTCTCAGCCAGCCTCAGCTACCTAGTGAGGCACTCCGCAACTTAGTGAGGCTCTGTTTCAAAATAAAGAATAAAAAAAAAAAAAAATAGGGCTGGGGGTATAGCTTGGAGGTAGAATGCCCCGAGTTCAATCCCCAGTACCCCCCCCCAAAAAAAGAATCAGTATAATTGGCAAGCCTAGGGAGGAGAAGAAACAGAAAGAGCAGATGTAGCTGAACCAAGGGCCATATTTATTTGTTTGTTTTTAAGTTTTTGTGGTACTGGAGATTGAACCCAGAGGAATTTTTACCTTAGAGCTACATCCCAGCCCGTTTAATTTTTTTTTTTTTTTTGAAACAGGGTCTCTAGAAGTTGCTAAGGGTCTTGCTAATTGCTCAGGCTGCTCTTGAACCTGCAGTCCACCTGTCTCAGCCTCCCAAGTACTGGGATCACAAGCATGTGCCACCAAGCCTGGCTCAAGGAACATATTTAGGTCCCATTGTTTACCATCTATGTACATCTCTGTGTCTTGATTCAGATATTTGTATAAATGGGGATAAGAATGACACTCTTAAGGCCCCCCCGCTCCAGTGCTGAAGATTAAATCTAGGGTTTTTCACAAGCCAAGCACTGAGCTAAATCCCAAATGATCCCTTAAGGTTGTTACATGCAGCAACTGAAGAATTCTATATAATCGACCCTGTAATATATGCTGATGCTCTTGGGTAAAGGGTAATCCTTAGCTTGCAGAAGAGAAGGGTCAAAGGTTACTATCTGGACCTTTCAAGGTGAGGAACTTCCTCCTTCTGCAGCTTTGGAAGTCCATGAGGGACTCTAGGGGACCTGGGTGGATAGTGTTGGAAGCCTAGGGACCTGAGGCTTTGTCCTTGAAAAGTCTGTTGGGGAAAGAGGCTGCATCCAGATGGCAGAAGGGCCACCATGCCCTTTCTTCCCAAGGTATTTTACAGTTATTTGTAAGAGCACTTATGATCAGCAAATCAACTTATGTGGGTTGATACATAGGTAACATGATTTTAAATGATGATTCAAATTTATGCCGTCAAGTATCTATATTCTAACATTCACTATGGTCACAGTTTATTAAATTAAAAGACAAGTTAGGTAGCAGGTACAACTAACAAACCACATGGCATGCAGACCACTTTTCACTACCAAGTGACTTTAAGAAGTGCTGTTTTGCCGGGCGTGGTGGCGCACGCTTGTAATCCCAGCATTCGGGAGGCTGAGACCGGAGGATCCGGGTTCGAGGCCAGCCTCAGCTACCTAGTGAGGCACTGCGCAACTTAGTGAGACTCGGTTTCAAAATAAAGAATAAAAAATAGGGCTGGGGGTATAGCTCGGAGGTAGAATGCCCCTGAGTTCAATCCCCAGTACTGC
>PVLC010040038.1:0-14024 GCA_004027655.1 Graphiurus murinus
CTAAGGCACATGATGTACTTACACAATTATATCAAGATCACTCACTGAACTGAACTTGAGAGGGAGGGAGGGCGAGGGAGCGGGGTGGGAATTGGGGAAAGGGTCAGATGAGAAATGTGTGCACATTTGTCTATATCAATTTGTACCTAACAAAAATGTATATATACAAAGCACGAATTATTACAATAAAAAAAAAAAGAATGTCAATGTATCTGAATATTCCCAATCTCTTTATGAAAACTTACAAGGGAGAGAGAAACTCGGCAAAACCCATCCCAAACTAAATCAGTTATAAAAAGCAACTTGGAAATAGGGTGAACATGTAATTTATTATCAAATCCAGGTTATACTTGTGAACAAAAGGAAATACTATTAATAATTCATTGGGATGACAGGTATAAATAGGCAATATATAGTCCATACTGGTGCATATGGTCACTAACTGTGAAAATACAACCTTAGAAAGAGAAGAAAGAAAACATAGAGCCAATCCCTTTCCTGACATTTCTCACCAGTATTCTTCTAAAGTGGCAGGTAACATGGTGATACAGATATGAATAAGAGGGTGTTTTTCTGACCCAGTTTATTTCATATATCTTCATCACAAAATGAGAAAAGAGAAATAGGCAATCCATGGGGAATATAATGTTACTTTAAATGAGTCCTCAGGGTTGAGAATCATGTCCAGATAAAACATTTAGCTCTGATTATTTATATGTGCAACTTACAAGAAAGAAATAGAGTCGGCTGAATTTGAAGGGATTATATTGTCAAAGAGTTATGAATATGGTCTACAAAAAATGAGTTTTCTACTTCTAATGCAACATGTGAGACCCCAAAACTACACAAAGTTATGATTTCATGGTATTTATGATTTAGTGTTATTTATTTGTTTGACAGTTTTATATTCAGGGTTTTGATGAAACATAATTATACTTCTGGATTAAATCCAATTAGTTAGAGTAGGACTTTTGTGGCAAAAGATAAGACTGCAGAGCAATTTTAATCTGTTTGGTCACAGATATTAGCCTCTTTATATCTTAATGTCCTATTTCTTTTCTCAACTCCTTGCACTTTTAAGAGTGATAAGGACAATGCTATATAATTAATTTACATTAAAATTTACTGGTTTGTTTAGCTATCCTGCCCTATGTGATGGTTTTATTCTTGTAATGAATGCAAGTATTTTCAATAAGAAGTTAAACAGTTCAACATTTTCTTTGTCAATGCAACATAATCAACACTTCCAGAAAATCCTAAAAGTAAGCATACTATCATGAAATGACATTCATCTCCACATGCCTTGGGATATTAATAAAATCCATTGCTGAATTTAGAAGAGTACTCAAGAAATGGATCACATTGCAATAGCTGTCCTAGCAGGTTTTCCTATACTGTGAACTGGACAAATAAGGCACGAGACGTGTTAGTAAACAATCCTGATTAGTTTACATAAATTTTGAAGCAAACCTACAAATTACCCTTCCTTCATTTACCTGAGATATATAACTTGTGAATAAGAACAGGAAGAAGAGCTATGAGTCTAGTAACCAGAGATCATTTGAGATTTTAATATATGTATATTTAAAAAAAAAAAACCTTCAATGTGTGTTCTTATGTTGGATATTGATCTTTCACATTTGCCACATCAGGAAAGCAGGGAAAAACAAAATAACCTACAAAAGAGAAAATAAAAAAGCAAAAGACCACTACCTAAGCTGCAGAATTGGCCAATGCACCTTCTTCAAATAAATTAGTATTAATTCCTTTTAATTAAGTTGCTGTTACATAGGAATAGATGATGATACTTTCTATTAATACAAGACACAACACTATTGATCTTTAAAAAGAAGAAAACATTTTAGTCTCCCCAAGGGAAGACATATTAGGAAGCAGAAATATAGAAGACCTAATAATTTAGAAAGAATTTCTAAACAACTAATTGACACAATAGCAATGGAAGGAAACCCAGTACCAGAAGCTTTTGAGTTTTTCTCTTATGTAAAACTCCTATATAATTCTTTACTTTCATAGGCAATAGACTCACTTTTTATCTTTGAATATAGGTAGAATTGGCATTGAGCCAAATATTAAAGCTTTTAATGTAGATCCTAGTTTATAAAATGAGAATACTAATTCATATCCTAAGACATAATTGAGGGTACCAATAAATGTAGTCAATTTAGAGTCAAGAAAAGTTTCTAACACTTTTAAAACCCTCAAATTTTTATGAGCACACATTTCTACAATAATATCACTCATAAAACAATTTAATTGTTGGATATTTCAATTGAATAAATTTCAATTGAATAAATTCTGGAGATCTATTATGTAGCATGGTGGCTAAAATTCACATTATATTGCACTTGAAGTTTGCTAAGAGAGTAGATCTTAAGTACTTCCAACAAAAGCAAGGAGACTCTGTGCAGTGATGTACGTGTTAATTACCTTGAGTGGAGAGATTGCTTTGTAATGTATAGTCACGTACCACATAAGTATGCTTCAATATTTTGGTCCAAGATGGACGGGAAATACAGATGTACAACAGTAGTCTTATAATATCAAATTCCTGGTAATGTTTTAACCAGATTTTTGTATCCAACCACACAGTCTGCATCTCTATTTGGAGGTCTAGAAAAAAAAAAACACACCAAATTCAACTTGCTAAGGCTAAAACTCTTGATCACCCTCACTCTAACCTCACAACTGCTCCATTCCCACTGCCCCCTGCTATAACAGTGTCCAGATAATCCTCTTGGCTCAAACTTTCAAAATACACCTTGTCTGACACTGCTCCTATTTAAAGCCATGCCAGTGTCAACTCTCAACTAAATGAGTACAATCCTCTCCTGACTGTTCTTGTTACTTTCATGCCTACATCCTTACAGTCGACTTTCCTCAAAGCAAGTTTTAAAATTCTGACATAGAGAAAAACAAAAACAAAAACAAAAAAAACAGTACCCTCACTGTGACCCACAAAATACTGTATCACTGATCACCCACCTAAAGAGTTCTTATGAGCCTATTTGCTGGGTAATTTTTGCTGTGTTGTTGAGTTCACTTTGCAGACACAAATGTGTCCCCACTCCAAGTCTGGTTTGGATGTTGAGACTGATGACGCCACACTCCCCATGAAATTATTCATCACTCATTTAGGGGACGCAAGACAAGCCTCCCAATCTAGTCCAAAATTGGCTAGAGAGAGCAAGGAGAGGAAACTGGTGAGGATTTTGTGTCTGGAGGATGGGCCAGGATGGGGGTTCCAATGTGTATTCAGTGGCTTGTGTGACTTAAACCTACCACTTGGGGACAGTATCTATCCTGTTTTCTCCCGGAACACTCCCACACATGAGAATGCATATTATGCATTTTTCTAGACATATGAAATGGTAGAGAGAGGCAATGTACTAGAAGTGTTTTGCAGGACTTATTATGATAACTGACCACGGAATGCAGGTGAATAAACAACAAGAAAATGTAGGGAACTACAACAGATTGTGAGAAAGTGGCAGAATTATTGCTTGGGGTTTTCATGAGGCTGAAGTGGAGGGTATTTGAGCAAATGAGATGAAAGAATAAGAATAAAATCCCAAGGAAGAGGCTGTTGAAAAGACTGGCTGAAATGCAGTACGAAATTTTGATGGAAGTTGGGAGGCCAAGGTGCAAACAGGCTTAAACTAGATCATTGCATATCTCATCTTCTTGAAGGATGTAGCCATTGAATACAGGTGGCAGTTGGAGCAAAGAGAAATATTGTAAGGGTGATATTGAAATACTCAGTGAGTAAAGTTGATGACAATGTTGATCATCAGATAGAGAAGTAAGAGAACGTTAGAGACAACGTCTGCTTTAATCTGGTACTGTTGCCTCCAGAGCCTCTAACTTGTTTCAGGACTCAATTAAAATGATATTTCTTTAAAAATCATTAAAGATTAGTGAGAATATTTTCTATGAAAATGTACACATTTTTTAAACTATCTGTTAGAAGTTGTAATATATAATCATCTCATTGCAGAGGTGACAATAATTACTTCCAGGACTCAGATTCTCTAAGAAGAGAAAAAAAAAAAAACATAATAAAGGGGGCTGATGCCCAAAGGTTGAGACACTGGGGAAAGGTCAGACAGATAGCAAAGGCTAAAGGGGGGAAATATCAACTGCTGACTCCAAGTCCCCCTGATAGTCCTGGCTTTCTCCCCACCTGATCCCCACTTTCACAATTATTAGCCCATTATATCCAGTGAATGCAGAGTCATATTGACATGAAAAATTACAGCTTGCTTGCCTTTTAATTTTTTGTTATGTAAATACCATTCCTACAAAAAGTTATATTCATCAATAATAATAACAAATAATATGTTCCTCTAGGACCAATCTTAACAGAACATGTCAATCCCTTTGAAACTCACTCTTTGTCTCTCTCCACGTGTATCCCCTAATCTCCCACTGAGGTAGCTACTTCCCTGATTTTCTGATAGTTAATCAGACCCACAAATCATATACAAAATTCTCTCTAAATAATATATTATTTGCTTTTCCTTGTTTTAAACCATATAAATGCAACAATATTATATATCTCATCCAATAGAGGGTAACTTTTTTCTTTCTACATTATATTTTTAAGATTCACATATTGGTACATGTCACTTTGGTTCATTCATTTTTCACTGTTGTAAAAATATAATTGAATAAGAATCATAATGTTTATACTGCATGTATGAACACATTTTTTCACTGCTGATTAACATATTTGTGTTGTCTTTTTGCCTTTATTTTTACAAACAATGCTGAGAGAGAGAGAGAGAGAGAGAGAGAGAGAGAGAGAGAGAGATAGCCTGGTGCAGAAGGGCAATAATTTTTTATATTATGGAAATGCTGATACATACATTACATTTTTTAACATTCATGAAAAATTTTCCTGTAGAAAAACAGTAACTCACAAGTTTGTCATAAAAAGAATGATATGTTTGAAGCTGGCATGTAGCATAGTAGCTTGTATTTAGAGTCCTATAATAAATATAGTACACCCAGAACACATTTTTCTTATATTCATATTTGAAATTTCTAAACAAAACCAAATCCTTGCATAGAGCACACGTTCAGTGAAACTAATGAACTGAAGAAAATAATGGACATATACCACCAGACATTCTCTTCTTACCTACACAGGTTCTGAACCAGCCATGTCAAGCAACAGGTTTGGCTTCTCAATGAAAGATTGCACACATGGACTACTGAACCCTAGTGGGAGAAATAAAAACACTAACCTTCATTCAAACATGATCTCCTTCAGTTGGCTCCTCAAAGGACAATCTTCAGACCTCTTGGGAAAGGAACTGTCCTAAAAGATCTTCAAAAGCTCTGGAAATTTACACTTTGGTTTGTTAATGTTTTCACTCTCAGCTCAAGAGGTCAGAATTTCAAATCCCAGGTATCCCCATAGACATATAAATAGGGCTTCTCTATTCATTAGGGAAGACAAGGAGGAAGAAAATGAACTCTAAATCGACTCTGCTTAATGTGCTGCCATCTAAAATCTGACTGAAAAAGTGAACTCCCACCAGTCTGCCTTGAATGGATGGAGAGAGGCAGCTGGTAAAAGATCACAAACAATTTTCCTGAGATTTACAGTAAGCTAGTGAACTACAGCATGACAGAGGCTGAATGTGAAATTCAACGAGGCTGTACATCAATGGAGATTTTGTTTTCGGCAGCTGTGAACTTTAAGGTGATTAACAAGATACAAAGTGTGGATTCCAGGGACTCTTTGGAATACTCTGGGGCAAAGTTGTAGAGCAGAAGGTGGAATGGTTAACATGAGGGAGCTCAGACATGAGAGGTAGGAGAAAGATAAGTGGCAATGCAGATTAGAGAAATGGATTGAATTACACACTCAAGGGTCATGACTTGAATAAGGACTTTGTCTGATTCCCAGGACTGCACATACCCCTCTGCCTGTCTTTGGATCTAAGGAATGAAGCCCAACTCAAGGTCAGGACTCAGCCCTCTCCATTTGTGCAGTATCTCCATGGCCTCGCAGGGCCCACAGTTCCTACACATGTCCTGCCTTGCACATGCAAACCACATCAACCCACTGGATTCCAGCAGCAGGCAGGGCATATTACCAGATTAATAACTTCTTGGAGGCCAATTCTCCAGCCATTATGAAGCCATATGTTTATGCTTCACCTTTGTGTCATTCACTCCATTCTCCTGAAATAAAACTTCTTAATGCTCACCATGAGCTGCTCTCAGATGCAGACTTTGCTTTTCTATATGACTCCATCCAAGCACATCCACTGAATCCACTCCCCCTTTTCTCTTATCTGAATCTCATGAAGTGGTTCCAGTTCTGCATTTTAACTCCTCTCCCTCTATCCCAGTGCAATTTACTCAGCAATCTGAATATATAGCACACTAATTCTGGCCCAACCATACTGCTTAGCTACCTGTTACTGCAAGCATTATAGAGTCTTCAGATAACCTGCTTATGTCAGACCATAGTTTCCTATATTATTTTAGAAACACTTGTCAGTCAATACAGAAGTTATGCCAAATTATGAGATTGGTAATGAGAAAGAAAATTCTTTTCTAAACAAAAGGAAATTATTATAGTGTTCTAAGAAAGCTTCTCTCTATGCACACAAAAAGCCCTGCCTAGCCCTGTGCTCCTTCTCTTTAGAGTTCTAAAGTATCTCACTTCTACTTTCCAAAGTCCCAATAACTTTCAATAACCATACCTTGAAAAAGGAATCAACTCATCTCATTCCTACCTCCCAGAACCTTTTTCTCACCCCTGGCCCATGAGCCCAGGGCTGGTCTCATTGACCCATTGGGACTGAGTGAAACTATTCTTCAGATGTGAGGTGAAGAGAAAGAAGTTTGTCCGATCTTGTCTTACTATTGTCTGCTTCAAATGATGTCAAGGGGATGATAGATTGGATTTACCCAGTAAGTGATGATCCAGAAACATATCTACCTCCACCTACCTCTGCATCACCAAAAGCACAGAGGCTGAGAGGTGGATCCAAACCTTACCATGAAGTTTGCATAGTGAAAGAAGAGTCTCACAGAACCTGGGGAGGTGACTCAAATGCAGTCAGAGCATGCCCACATGACCCTTTTATGGAGTCACCCTGTGCCCTTGGAGGCATATGTACACCCATTTAAAGGACCAACTTTGATTTCTAAAACATTTACCAGGAGGCATGTTCAGCTAGCCAAATAAACTATTCTGAGGGTGAAATGGCTTCCCAAAAGCTTATCCATGTTCTGATTTAGAAACTCTAAAGGTCTTCAAGAGGAAAGACTTCATTAGATTGAAGCCTTTGGGACAATTTCAGGGAACCAGAGACTCCCTCAAATTTTCTAGAGAAAGTCTAGTGACTCCTTTATATACTTTATGTATTTGAGCCCACAATTTCTACCCCCAATTCACACCCTAGACAGAAGCTGATGGTGATGTCTTTGCCCTGGCACCTGCAGGGGTTTTTTGGTCTTGGTGATGGTTGTGAATCTCAATACCTAGTGGGAACATTGGAGTCCATCCTGCAGAGACCAGCTTTCATGGGATTTTGGGTGACTCTGCAAATAGAGTGTTTGCCATGTGGAGTGAATGATCAAGAACTTGGGAGCTCAAGACTTTCCCCTGCTGGAGGGAAGACCTAGATGGCATGAATGATTACATCACTAAGAGAACACAATAGCACAGGCAGTAAATACTCTTCCCCAGAAGGATACGCATGTCAAGAAGAAGCCATGTGGAGTTTATTCTTCTGTCAGAGTAGACTGATGGGAAGCTTATATGATTAAATAATTTCATTGGACTTAAGTGGCCCATGAAGAGAGAACTGAAATCATAAAAGAGGAGAAGGAGAGACAATAAAAGTGAAAAATATCTGAGAGGCCCATGATCCACCCATAAAAGGCATTTTCTGGGCCTCAGAAGAATACAATTGTCATTTCATGCACAAGAGCAGAATGGATGACATTTCATGCATGGGAGATAATTCCCAATATGTCTATTAGTTAGAGAGTGTAAAAGGACTAAAAAAAGTCCAAGAAGTTAAAAAAATGAAAAAAGTACGTATTTCATCTGTATGCCAACTGAGAAATTTCCTGCAGCCAAGTGTGCAGTGAGGTGCCATGGTGGTGGAGGAATTGAGGTCTGGATAGTCGGAAATAAGAGAAAGGCTGAAGCTAACTAAATGACAGTCATCACAAATTTATACACAGGATGGGAAAGGATTGAAGTTCACTATTATCTTCTAATAGAATTTTCTGAGTGTTAAAGGAAGCCACAAGTTAAGAGTAGGTAAAGGAAAAATAAAATATTTCAATAACAATTTTAAGTAATATGAGCAACAGAGAAGAATGTATTATTAGGATTAGTTAGAGAAAATTTAATACTTATTGAATTCCTAGTATATGCCAAACAAAGTGCATGCTATACACACAAATACATGCATACAGATATATATCAATAACACCGTGTGTGTGTGTGTGTGTGTATGTGTGTGCAGACATACAGTACCCTATCACATGCACATATAATATTTATTCTCACTGTACTAATCCAATCTATCTAAAACTAAGTAATGACTTTAATATTTGCTTTCTAAGTCTTATTAAATCCAAACATTATGTTATTTGATAACTAATAAATAGTCATAATTCAAAGATTACTCTTTAACGTACGGGTCTTCAACCCAGGTCAATTCTGGCTTATCACCTATATTTATAATTACAATTTTGTGAGGAAAAGCCAAGCCAAATTGTTTATGTACTAGCTGTTCTCATGTAATAATAGCAGAATTGAGTAGTTGTGACAGAAAACATGTGTCCTGCAAAGTCTAACAAATTTACTATCTGACCCTTTTCAGAAAATGTTTACCTATGCCTTGTCTAGATCCCCATGGAGAAGTTCAACAGACATGCCCACAATTAAACCTGATGGCACATCTCAGATGTAGGATGGCCACTTTTTCTTAACCTCCTGCCCAGGTATCAGGGTTTGTTCTGCAATTTCCTAGTACTCTAGCTCTTGGGCAGAAGGTGGGAACATCCCCTGCCAGGTCTGACTGGGAAATGAGTAGGACACAACCATACCTATTTCTGGAGAACAAAGCCTTTCTGTCTTTTTTTTAAAGAATTTTAAGGTCAATATGTAAGAAATAGCAAAAGGAACATAAAGGAAAATTATGAAGTTTACATCTTAAAACTTCTTCAAACAGGATCAACTTAGGTTTGTATTAATGCCAAAAACCAAACAGAGCTTTCTGGGTTGGATAGTTCTGAGGACTTAGCATCTGAACTATCACTGATCTCTACTATAATATTCAGATGAACAGTGATCAAAATGGCCAAATGTCCAAAATGGAAAGAAGGAGCCTATTCACAGGTGAGAAATTTTAAAATATAGTTTTCCTGGATAAAATACAAATAGATCCATAACTACAGGAAATATATATATATATATTTTTTTTTTCCATATATATATATATGTGGAATATATATATATATATATATATATATATATATATATATATATATATATATGGAATATATATATATATGTGGAAATAACTTCCTTGTTGGAAAAACAAATGTGGGACTCTGTTAGAGAATAAAGAAATGTCATCCAATGGGACAGGGTTATATTTTATGATGTGGAAGACCTCAGAAAACAAGGGTCACTTCCCTGGCATATCCTGACCTCCTATATTGACTTTGTCAGGACACTTAAATATTCTGTAATCAGATTTTCTTTTCAATTAATTGCAAGAATTTAGCACTTCGACATACTTTTCTGCCACCAAATTTGGCTCTTAAATCACATAAATAACAAGACTAGATAAAAATTACACCTCTACTGAAAGAGATCTGGGCAATCCCTCAGATTTGGCTAAAGGAAAGAAAGAACCAAGGTGGAATGGAGGGGGCTGTCTGTGAAGAGGGAGGCTGAGCATTAAAAATATTTATTTTTCCTATTCAAGAAAGGAAAAGACCATTCTTTTGCCACTCTTAGAACAAAGTTTGAATCAGTGGGCAGGTTCTAAAATCAACCAGTCAGCAACAATCTCACTTCACTAATTGGTCTCTGGAAATTAACCAATCAGAGACAGACCCACCCTTCCAGGCAAGAGTCAGTTGTAGGTCTCATTCCCAGGATACTGTTCCCAGGGCCTGTCTGCAGCAGTCTTAATCTGTGACTACACCTAACAGAGGCAGAAATCCATCAATCTCTAGATGCCCTCACTTCTGAAAATTCACTAATCCTTGAACACCTGGCTTCCCAAAACCTTAAATAAGATCAACTCTGGTTTTGTTTAGGAAGACTATACCTAACCAGTGCAGCTTCCCTTGCAGGCAATTGGGAGATTCACCTTGCTTTGTATTCCATATCTAATTTACTTCTGTTCACAAGTTCTCAACCCTTTTAGAGTGGTTCAACCCCTGTTTAACATGTAAGTTTGGACCTAAGAGTGACAGACACAGTAAAGAAGAAGTAAGATTAGCAATCTTTCCAAATCCTAAGTAGTTGCTATTACCTATTTATTTGTGTATATTAGAACCCTCAAGTGCCAAAACATATGTGCAAATTTTGTGACAAATTGTGACATTTATTAAAAGAGGAAAATGACACTCATAGCTCTTTAAGCAGTCTCTAATTGTTATTCAGTATCAAAAATTGAACAGTGTTGTTATTCAGAATTGAAAAATTAGAAGTATAGCTCTTTGAAGAGTATTGTTATTCAGAATTGAAAATTGGAAGTTGACTGTAAGCCAGCATATACTAACAGCAAAGCTTAAGAGAGGTATGATTTCCTCAACTATTTCCAAAGAAGTGATAAAATAACAAATTTTTTGATTAAAATAGATTCAGACAAAGAAGACAAAATAATCGCAGCAGAAGTTGTAATGATTTCCCACACTGCATTTCATCATCAGTCTTTCAGCGCAAATGACTGTTTGAGCATATTGCTACCATAAGTATTTTCAGATTCCAAAATTGCAAGCAAATTTTCAAGTGCTGGGATAAAATCTACTGCAATAACAAAAAATGCAATAGTTTCATTTGCTATTACAGAGATTATCAGAGATCTAAATGTCTCACCTTATTTTATGATTGCATGATTGCAAGTAATCAAAATGGGAAAAAACTCCTATTATTCGTGAAATATTTTTCTCATGAAAAGGGCTGGTTTATAAGGCTACCGAAAGTAAAATAAATGAGACTTTAGAGACAAAAGCAAATTTTTGTAGAGAATTCTCCTATTTAGTAAGGAGTTAGTAAAAAATGTACTGTTTTTGATGGAGATAATACAAATACAAATGCTTGGTGTAAAAGTACAAACAATGTTTACACAGACTTGAAGTCAAGCATAAATGATTCTATCAAAAGTATTGGCTGTTCTGTCCATATTCTGTTTAATACTGCTCAGACCACATCTGTTTCCTTTCTTCTGCCACTGAAGCATAGTCATGAAATTGTTCTATCTCAGCACTGTTCAAAGAGAATGAGTGAAGCATTTTTGTGAGTTTGCTACCATTCAGTATTCTTCACTTTTCTCAAATTCAAAAACCTGTTGACTTTCTTCAACAAATGCAGTTGAGAGGATCCTCAATTTATTTTAAAACACTGAAATCTGACTTTAATTCTGGTATCCTACGAAGTTCTTGTTGACTTTTAAAATAATTCATTGAGGAAAGCCTACTTATTTTTCCCTAGTTCTCAATAACTCTTTAGAAAAAAGAATTATACAATTTAATGAAGAGTTAACAGTATTATAGAAGTGCTCCATGGCTTTCAGAAACTTACTGAACGGATTAAAGAAAGAATTGTAAAAAATATATCATTTTAAGGGTCAAAGTTGTTCATACTAGATACAGCATTACTTACAAATAAAAGAAGAAATTTTGATTTGAAGAAAATAATTATTACATCATTTACCATGATTATCTTTGGAAATGGATTTCCTCTCTGGAAGAATTCAATTTTTTACGTGGATGTCGGTAAATATGCCTTCAGAATGGAAACAGATGAATTCATGATTTGTACTGCTGAGGAAGAGAATAAACATTGCTAATGCTAATTCTCTTTTTGTCAGTGGAAAAACATGTTTAAAAGTCATTGATTAAGAGGTGTAATATAATCCCAAAGAGTAGAAAAGCAAGCTATGTCATGAAAAATACCATTGTGAATTTTGACATGTCTGAATGGAAAACTTTCTCAGAGTAGCAAACTATATGAGAGTAAATGCTCATTTGTTCTTGTTGATGAATGTTGATAGAAAAAAGAAGGAAATAACTTGTATAAGACACTATAGAAACCATGATACAATGTAAATGGAACATAGATATGACTACAAGGAATTTTTTAAGCAAGTTCTGTAAAACATAGAACCACAGGAAACAGGACACCAAGGAAATAAAAAATATAATTATGTAATTTGGAAAAACAATTTATTTTAAAAGATAAAGGAATAATTTTTATTTAAATGTTTTATATGATAATTTTATTTTAATGTACATATGCACAAATCACTAGAAATGACTCACATTGAAACGGTATTCTTTCATTTTTATTTAATAAACTGGTAACCCTAATATGAAAACCAGAGTTGGTTCATTTACCCAGGGTCAAGGGTGTTGCCTTTATGAGGCTTTCAGGAATGCACACAGACTGATTTTAGGCCACTAATCTTAGGAGAGCTGACCTCTTTCAAAAGCCAAGGCTCCAAGTACTGATCTAGCTGGGTCAGCCTATGAAGGAAAAAATTCTCCCTTGGGAATTTCCATTAAGAATCCTATGTGGGACTTCTGGGAAGATGGCGACGGAGTGAGACACGTCTCAAGAGGCGCTGTGAGCTCGATTCAAATCAGTCGTGGAACCAACTTTTTAAAGAAGAAAAAAGCAACAAAAGGGTGAAAAACGCTGTGAAAACTGGAACGCAGCTAAGCAGAATCCGGAAGGCCGACCAGGGAGAGCAAAGAAGCCCATCTCCACGGCTGCAGTGCCATGCTGCTGAGCATAAGCCGCCATTGAGCCGGCCCCCAGCGTGGGATCTACTAAAAAAGAAATATACAACAACCCTCTGCACCCCACCGGCCAGAGGCAGAGTGAGCGACTCCCGAACTCCCCATCCTAGCCAGGCGGCATTTCGAGGCACCTCCGACAGAGTCCAGAACGCGTGGTGCCACCAGCTTAAGCCCGTGCAGGCCCATCCCAGCTCACCTCTCCCCGCAGAGCTGGAGCAGAGATAACTGCACTGCAGAGCTTGAATCAAAACGACCGCAGAGCAGCTTCTCGACGGAAGGAAGGAGAAGAAAAGCAGCTTAAAAGTGAGTAAAGAAACGGGCAGCTGATCAGAATCTAAGGAGCAGACCAGGGAGAACAGGGGAGCCGGCGCGTGCACAGCAGGAGCAGTCACCATCTTGTAAGCCGCCCACAGCAGCAGAAACCTACCCAAATATCTGGAGAGGCCAAACCAGGTCTGTCCTTACAAACTTGCAGGGATTTTTATCTTGCTTCTTGCTGACGGTCCTTGTTTTCTGGGGTTTTTTGCCTTGTTTTGTTCCGTTTTTACTGTTTTAACTTTGCATTGCTTCGATTTATGTATGTTTGTTTGGAGGATTGGTTGCTTTTTAGCTTTTGCTAGATCCTAGAAGTCAACAACTGAAACCCACCAAAGACACCAATAGAGCAGGCAGAAGAAATACCAGAGTAATTGCAACTCAGTACAAGACACCATTCACAGAGAGAAAATAGAAATAAGAAACTTATAAATTCAGAGAAAGTGTGCAAGAGCAGCAAAGTTATAAATTAAGAACAAGGAAACCATGGGAAGGAGAAATACCAAAGAAACAGTGAGTCAACATGACCCCAAAACAACAGAACTCAATGACACTGAATGGCAGAGCTTACCAGAAGGACAATTCAGATCCTTAATAATAGAAGCGATACAAAACTTCCAGAAAGAATGCAGAGAGAACTGGAAAGAAATAAAAGAACATATAAACAA
>PVLC010040039.1:0-14038 GCA_004027655.1 Graphiurus murinus
CAGTCTCATAAATTTAGTGAGACTCTTAGCAATCTCTCAAGATTCTGTTTCCAAACAAAAAATTTAAAAAAGGGCTAGGGGTGTAGCTTAGAGGTTGAACGCCCCTGGGTTCAATCCCCAGTACCATCGAAGAAAGGAGGGAGGGAGGGAGGAAGAAATTTCTCTCCTTTGAGAAACTTCAATTTTTGCTTTTAAGCCCTTCTGCTGATTGAGTGAGATCAGCCCACATATTGAGATTAATCTCTATTACTTAAAGTCCACTAGTTGTAGATGTTCACCACATGTGCAGAATACTTTCTCAGTGATATCTAGATTGGTGTTTGATTAAATAAATGGGTAACTCTAGCCTAGCCAAGCTGGCTCATAAAACTAACCACCACTAGAATATTATAGAAATCATCCTAGTGTAAGTCTCAGTTTTATGGCAGACAGAACTAAGAAACAGCCACAGAGGAATAAAAAGCAAAACCAAAGATTCACACCACAGTCTGTTCTCTGTCAACAGTGCATCCTTTGAAGGTAGGTCTACATCCCTGGTCTTTGGATCCCCAGAGCCCAGTACGATGCCCCATCGTGGTAGTAGGATTCAGTAGATACATGTTGAAGAAACAGACATAAACCTGCCTTATTATCTCACAGATGCTGATCACAGAATTAACCATGACATATAAAATTGGTGACTGTCAGGCCTTTCCCACCATAGGAAGTGCCTGGAGCCCCAGACTGCCTAGAAGCAACTACAGCAGCCCCACTTTCTCACCATGCCACACTTCTCTGTGCCCCATATTCCTCATCTGAAAAATGGAGGTGATAATTGTATCTATATGTAGGGGTTTTGTGCAAATCAATGCATGTGAAGTGCTTAACTCTGTGCCTGGCACATTATTTACACACATCTCAGAATTCTTCTGCCTTCTTCACTCGTAGGAAGTCTAGACTAATGTGGATTCTTCTTCCCCAATTGTTTTCTAGATTCATAGGTTACTACTGCTAATTTTGTGCGTTGGAAGCAAAATATTTAAATAATTGATTACATTACCTTGAGGGAAACAATTCTTCTAAATTAAAATAATTAAAAGTAGCCTAGGGTATTAGTTTGCAGATGCCACAAACAAGTATAATAAGCTGGTAGCTGAAACAGTAGAAATTTATTATCCCGGAGTCCAGAAGGCCAAGATTAAGGTGCCTGCAGGGCTGGCTCCTTCTGAGGGTGCGTCTGCATGACTCTCCCTGAACTCCGGTAGCCTGACAGTTCTTGGCTTGCAGGTGGTCTACTCCTAGTGTCCCCGTGTCATCTTCCGTGTGTGTGTGTGTGTGTGTGTGTGTGTGTGTGTGTGTGTGTGTTCATGTCTCCCCCTCTTAGAAGGACAACAGTCATGTTAGATTCGGCCTTGTCCTATTGACTTCATTTTAGCTTATCTGCAAAGATACTGCTGCCACATAAGATCATATGCACAGGTGCTAGGGTTTGAACTTCAACACAATTCAGCCCATGACACCCAACTTTCACGCTGAGCTCAGTGAATTATAAACTGTGCTTATCCTCTGACCTCAAGGCAATATAACCTCTAGCCGATGAGTGAATATCCAATTCCATACCACACTGGGCTATGTGAAGAGGAACTCTAGCCAGAGTGATGTTGGGGGCCATGGGTAGTTATTTTAACATCCACTGTTATGGTCTTTCAACACCTCTTAAAATATTTTATAATAAGTCCTCATTTAGGTGTTGGTGCTAGTGCTAAAAAGGAAAAGAAAAGAAAAGAAAAAACGGCCGCAATGAAAATTACAAATAAAAACTAATTTTTGAGGCACTCCGCAACTTAGTGAGACTCGGTTTCAAAATAAAGAATAAAAAATAGGGCTGGGGGCATAGCTCGGAGGTAGAATGCCCCTGAGTTCAATCCCCAGTACCGCAAAAAGAAAAAAAAAAAAAACTAATTTTTTAAAGTTTTTTTTTTTTCTTTCTTTTAGGCATGGTGGTGCACATCTGTAATCCCAGTACTTCAGAGGCTAAGACAGGAGGATCCAAGGTTCAAGACCAGTCTCAGCCTTAGCAACATAGCCAGACCCTCAGCAACTTAGTTCCTGTTTCAAAATATAAAATAGGGATTGGGGTATGGCTCAGAGAATGGGGAATGCCCCTGAGTCCAACCCTCAATACTAAAACAAAAAACACAAAAGATCTATGAAGATCAAACCACTCTATTAACTTTAGAAGAAGAGGGAGCTCAGGGAAATAGCAGAGATAATGCGCAAATAATTTAAAGAGTAGCTACCTGGTTGTTGACGTGCAAGCTCTGAGAACTCGTTTCCCACTTTGCATTTATTTCCATGTAAAAAACGAGTTAGGGTTCTGCAGGACCTTCAGGCTGGGTCCCCCCCATGAGAAGCTACCACATGGTACTCTGTGGTGTGCCTCTCCCCTCACCCACATTGTCACGAGGGTCACTTACTTGGTATGAGTGTCATTTCATACGATACCACCCTGAGGACTATAGGGAGGTGACTGTCCCTACCTAGAGTGGGTATGGCAAGTGACACACACAGAGGCCAACAAGAGAGAGAGGCAGGGCATGAGTGGAGCTGCCTTTCCAGGGTTTGATCTGTGGCCCATGGTTGGAGAAGAATAGAATCCTTCATGTCTGTCCACCTCTGAGTTTAGACTGTACAAGGAAGGAACTGTTTCCAAAGCTCTCAGATAGGAAAACCCTTAATGATGGGAAAAGACAAAGTCACCCACTGTCGATCCATCCCACCGGGTGCTGCTCCTCCTTGAAATGGAAATCAAATGGTAGATAATGAGTTGTCCTGAGGTCTTCTCCTTCTAAAAGTGATTGGCCCGAAACCAACTGCCTGATTGAAGTCAGTCTTCTCATTAACTAGAGCAAGGCAGATAGCGCAGGTCACTGAAGACGAAGTGTTCGGTCCCTCTTAGGAATGCCTCCTGCACCCTCAGCCAGCTGCTCTCCCGTCCTGTTACCCCTCCTGCAGACACAAGCAGACAGTCCCTTCCCACCGAGCCTGTCTGTGGGGAGCTGTGCAGGGTTCTGGAAGAATGGGTCATGGGTCACTGTTAGGAACGGACACATCCAGTTACCGGTAGGACAGGAATTGGGAGTCAGGGTCAAGAACCTATCATGTGCAGGAAGGTATGGTGGGCACGGCATTCTACAGTGAAGGAGAATCCTGGCTTCTATCTTTTGAGGCTCTGGGAGCTACCAGCACGGCACTAAGTGTTTCACAGACATGACTTCTTTAACCCTCACAACATTCCTTGGAGGCACTATTGTTATCCCCTTTTACAGATAAAGAAACTGAGGCTCAGGGTCATTAAGAGAGTTGCTCAAGTATCCAGCTAAAAGTAGCAGAGCCAGGATATTAACCTAGTTGCTCTGACTCCAGAACAAGGCCTTAACGGCATCGTAGAGATGTCGAGGAATTTACAGTCTAGTGGGCAGGACAGAAATCCAGCAGGAATTACAGTGTGGCATCACATGTCATGTGCCATGGACCGTGACGGGGCTATGGGGGCAGTGAGAAGGACCCTGAATGGAGTCTGGTGGAGGCCAGGGATCATGGAAGCATTTTCAGAGCTGAGGTTCTCTCTAGGTGCTCCAAGGTACCCTGTGATGGTGAATTTCATGTCTCAACTTGACTGGGCCACAAGGTGCCCAGCTATTTGGTCATATTTCTGAGTATACCTCTGAGGAGGTTTGGGGCCAAGATTTACATTTATTAGGTAGACTGAGTAAAGCATATTCCCTTCTTTAGTGTGGTTGGAACAGTCCAAGGCCCAAATTGTACAAAAAAGCTGACCCTCCTGCAAATAAGAGAGGAATTCTCCTCCATACTGCTTTCAAACACTCACATCAGCATTTCCTTACCTTCAGAAGGAGTTGAAACATCTGCTCTCCCTGCAAGTCATGGGGCCTGCCAGCCTCTATAACTGCATGACCCAATTCCTTATAATGAATCTCTTTATAGATCTACAAAAACAAACAAACAAACAAAAACAACAGCTGGTTCTGTTTCTCTGGAGAACCCTGATGTTAGCCAGCTCCTGCCACACCCTGTTCTTATTCCGTCACATCGCCTATCATAGCCTCTTATCCCTGCCTGTTTAGTCGTGTCTCTTCAGTGCTCCACTGAGCTGGAAGGTCTGTGCGGGTTCGTTGCTGCAACCTCAGAACCTGGTACAGTGCACGCAGGGCAGGTAGAGCAGAAGGCTGTGATGGACTGGCTGACGCCATGAACAGGGCCTGGGTGGGATGAGCCGGGGGAGGTGCAGAGGCGGTGGCCCTGGAGGTTGGAGAAGGGTGCTCTAGCAGAGGTGACTGTGTGCCTGGAGCGTCTGGCAGACAGTGTGGATCTCAGTGAGGTCTGTGGGTCTGGAGTCTGCAGGGAGAGGCGGGGAGGGGTCTCGAAGGGCTTCACCTGCATATTAAGCCATCAAGACCTTGTCCTAAGGGAAGTGGGAACCACGGGGCAGGGGGTGGGTTAAGGAGCCTAAACCTAGCTAGCAGGGTGACCCAGGATGAGGAATTTAACTCTCTCCAGGCTTGGTTTTTGTTGTTGCTTTGTTTTGTTTGTTTCTTTTTGTCATTAGGGGGATGAGGGGAAATATCAACCTAGGGTGGTTGTAAGAATCCAATGGAAGTATTGTGTGCTGTGTAAGGAGAGGCATGCTGGGCGTGGAGGGTGGGTGTGGCCCAATGAGCCTGGGGAGACGGCCCCACCTCACCCTTGGCAGCCGAACATCTGCTCTGAGTTTGGCCATCGGCACCATGTGAACAAATCCAGGGGCTTTGGGGTGTTATGACGCCTTTCCCGGGTGCCTGACATTAAGGAAGTAGTTTCTATCTTGAGCACATCCAGATGAAGGATGATGTCAAGGAAGACTCCCTGGGAGGACTTGCAGGCACAGGAGAGGGTAATCTGTTTTATTTTGATTTTTTTATTGGTGCAATATAATTACATATCATAGTGAGATTCAAAGTGATACGTTCACATATGCACGCAGCGCCTCTTGGTGTGGTTCCCTCCCGACCCCATCCTGTGACACCCCGCTTCCCTCCCATACATGCCAGTAGGGTCCTTAGTGATACTTGGTATGTGGAATGATATTATTTATTCCTTTTCTTCTTCCAGCCTCCTTTCTTCTACTCTCCTTGACCTGATTCCCTTCCATTAGTCTCCTGGTCTCTCTCCTTATTGCAAGCAAGGCCCATTGCGTCCCTTTGTCTTTACCATTTCCCTATGAAAGTGTAAAAGTGTCTAGTTGAAGTCCATCTATAAAATGAAACCTTCCCTATGACCATTACAGCAATTTTGTGTTCTGAATAACAATAAAGACTTCTTTATTCTAAATTATCCAAATATTTGGCACTTAGTATAAACTCAGATTGTGAATTTAAGAGGCATGTGCCTCTCTGGGCTAGTTTGGTATTTATCTGTGTTATATGATGTCCAGGTCAGCCACGAACAAGACGTTTTCACTGGTCTGCTTCATAAGAGGAAGTGTGGAGGTTTCACTTATCTACTTTACGAGGAAGTGTGGAGGATTGCAATCTTTGTTTAATCTAAGAATAGATTACATTTCTGTCTTGGGAGCATCCAAATGAATAAATGATATCAGTTTAATAGATAAAATAAATATTACAAAGTAGATATCATAGATGAAATAAAGCCTTCCAAAGCCAAGTTTGTATCAAGGAGAAGTCTTTTATTTTCTGAGCTCACTAGAGGAAAAGGGACAGATTTGTTTTCCCAGGAATATGATGGACAGGCACTTCTAGGCTCTGGGAAACCCTCAAGCCACTGCACCAACTGCAGGGCTCTTGGATCCTGCCCGCAGCCCTACTCCAAGGGGCAGGGAGTAGCCACTGCAAACGTTGGTAACAGGAACAGACTGTCCCAGCTGCCATTCAGGGATCAAAACCCACCGCAAATCCACCTGGGAGCCTTGCCTGATCCCCACTTAACGCATTTCCTCTTTCAAGGCCGCATGTGTGCATTTAGGCAGCAACCCTCAATATTTAGGAAACCCTAGTAGCAAGTCTGGGATATCTAACTTACAATAAAAGAAAGCTCCTAGAAGAAGGTTGGAATAAAGAGGTAGACATATGTGGCAGTATCTGCTGCCCTAAATAAGTCTCTGAATAGTCTTTTGTCCAGTGTGTGCCCTGAGAGATCAGTGCTGAAAATTGGCAAGTGGGAAAATTCTCATTAGCTCCCTATTTTTAAGCAGACATCATTTAACATATGGACCTAGAAAGGGCTGCACCTCTCCCCCCGCCCCAGTCTGTGCTCAGGGCAACCGCAGTGTGGTGAGGGGTTTGCTAGCTCAGGCTGGGGCAGGCCCCAAGAGGATTGCTGACATGGGCCACTTTTTCCATTTTTCAGATAGGCCAGAGATAGCCCAATCATCTCCTTCTCTTTCTCTTCTAAACTTGCTCTGTGACCCCTTACTTAAGTCACTGGACGGTGGCTAATGGTAGGTCTGGATGAAATTGAGGTTCCTAAGCTCCAGTAGAAGTTTCTGGAAGCCTGCACTGAACCAGTTTTATCTGTGCAGTTGGTGGTTCCTCATCAATCTCTGTTTCTACAAGCATGTTCCAGGGCCGGGTGAGTTTAGGCGCATTCCTAGGGTAACTCTTGAAGACTTGCTGGTGCTGGAATCCAACTGCTTTGTTCATGGAAACGATGCCACCATGCCAATCTCCTCCCACCCCCGGCCTCTTCCCTCCAACAACTCTAAGGAGGTGTCTGCTACTAAGCTGGTTCATTTGCATGGTGTAGACTATGTTATTTCCAGTGTTAGGAGAGGATGCGAAGGGTATCTTCTTCTGTGTATAAGGGTAATCAATTCTGGCTAGAGACACCGGGAAATATATCCAACAGGAGGAAAGAGAGAACTCATTAAAATTGTACCGCGCATGGTTACATTTTGGCACTTTATCTGCTGTGTGTGTTTTTTTCCCCCTTAAAAATCACAGGATTCTAAAAACAACCCAAGAAAAAGCATTAGTCAATCTGTACACACCTACATATATTCCAGCGAGGGCTTCATCACGCAGATGTGGGTCTATCCTCGTGTAAAGAAACTGCCTCGGGCAACGTCACCACCTTCCACTACTATTCATCACTCTGTCAGAAAATCCTTCTTCTTATATAGCTGAAGTGGCCAAACTGGTGTAGTAAGAGCCAATTTTCTCAGCTGATTGCTGTTTATTCCTCCCTGTCTGGAGACCCACAGCCTTCCTCAGAGAACAAAGAAACTGCTTGGTGAAATCAAGGGGCCAGTTGGTGCCTGTGGGGTGTGAGGGAGCACACTGAATGTAATAAGGGCCTTTTGTTCTCAATAGTGTGGGGACAAAGGCCGCGCTAAACGGACAGCACATCCACAGTTCCCAGGGCCATATGCTCTGACTCTGCTAGTTAAGCACACAAAAGTTAGCGTATGGCTGCCCCTTCTTTCCCAGTAGAGAAAGACAGGCCCCGGCATGTCTGGCTAACTGCTGTTGCTCTAAGTGTGGAAAAAGAAGTATTGGAGGCATCCCTGCCAGGAAATATCTTACTGGGCTCCCTGCAGATCTGACCTGGCCTGACCGGTGGAGCGTAAGAGCAGAAGGCCGGCTGGTCTTTTCCTTGGCTCAGCAACCAAACTGTGCAGCTGCCGCCTGCTTGTGCATTGGATGTGAGGTTAAGCATAGGCTCACACATCTCCCTGAGTCACACTGGGAAGCTTCCAAGGGCATGGAAGTCTTAAAATGATTCTATCAGGGGAAAAGCCTCTTCCCTCCTCTGTCCTTGAGCTGTCCAGTTCCGAGGACAAGGGAATCCTGGAGTGAGTGGCCTTCTTGGCTCTTTCTATCAGATCTGCCAGAGGCTGATGGGGAAACAACAACCACTTCAGCACTTCCCATTCTGCTCCTTGCACTCTGGGTCCGCCCAGCGCTGGGTTTTTTTTTTTTTTTTTTTTTTTTTTTATTGCTGACAAGTCAGGAGCCTGCAGGAAACACAGCCAGGCCCCAGGAGCAATGACCTCAGAAAGAGAAAACCCAGGGAAGGAGAGAGGAGGGACCTAAGACTGGAGGTTTGGGAACAGATTCGTACCAGGGGCTCCGGCTGCCCTGGACCAAAGAGAAACAGACTTGCTCCTGAAGCAGCATCGGTCGGTCTATACCGATATAAACCACCGGACTATGACAACCTTGCACCCTTGGCCCACTCAATGACAAGTAAATTGAAAGCACTTTCTCCCCAGATCAACCACAGAAGGCTAGCAAACATGTTTGTGGAGGGACAATGCCAGTGTTTCTCAGCCTTATTTTTATTATTTTACATCGTGGCATGCATAGGAAAAAACATCTGAAGGTACCCTGGAGTAAATGGGCATGGCTGCAAGCTGAAGGCGAGGCCACCAAGAGATCAGACCTGGAACCCACAAGGACAAGGCAGGGGCACCCGTTCTGAATGGTGGGAACCCAGGCACTCCCAGGGAGGAACAGCTAGCTGTATATCACCGAGCAGCTTGAAATCCTCCTAGGGACCGATCCCTGGTCATTGATTCCTCCCTGCCTTGTTCCCCTTTGCCCTTCTCTGATTGATTGATCCCTTCTTGCATTAATCAAAACCTGTCTTTGAGGATGTCACCTTCAGCTCTAGGAAACAGATCCATGAAGCAGGCCCAGAGAGAGGGAAAGGCAGGACGAGAGAGGAATGTGCGTGTGTTTGGTCATCAGCCTCTCAAGTGTGTGGTTTGTAGTGGAATTTCCCGGGGTCCTTGCACAGATGCAGCCTCTCAGGTGAGCATTGGGGATCTGAGGGTACCCCTCTGTATGTTTTACACAGTTGACACTGTGGAAAACCTGCTCAGAGCAGACCCCTGCCCCACCTTCTTTCTTTTCTTGACTGCTCACTCAGAGTCACACTCAGAGTATGCAGAGAAAGTCTTCTGTCGGGCTTAGGTCCCTGTTTTTCATCACCATTTCTAACCTTTCAGCTTCTCAAAGGCTAGCTGACTTCAACATTATCCCTTTAAGGGAAAAGGGCTCTGGATGATGTCCAGGTCCTGAGGCTGCTCCGAGGGACAGGTGCAGATGTTCTGAAGGTGGGTCTGAACTTATCTGCTGCTCCTGAGCTGACAGGACTGGGAATAGTACTGAGTCTCTGTACATGGAGAAAAATCACTGCACAGTTGAAAGACCCCTTGAACCTGACTGGTACCTCTCGTAACAGCTGGGAGAAGAAAGGTGTGTTATTAACAAGTTTCAAACCATCCGACAGGGGCTTACAATCTTAATGCTTTAAGACCCTCAAATACCTTACTTCACACGTGTCCTTGAGGCCTGACAGATGGTAGCGATCATGTCTGGTACCTTAATTTCTTCACTCCTTCAACAGGCTGAATGCTAACCTGACCATAGATTGTTTGAAACAGACACTGTTATGATGAAAAGAATGCTGTAAATGGAATAAAAATATATATTATGCTGTCCTGGGCACCCAACCTAATGTCCACTTCTTTAAGACGAAGAACTCGATTTAAGACGAAGAACTACGCTGAGACTGTCAGCGTAGGTGAAGATAGAGCCGGTGGGTTCAGCCAGTTATCAGAGAGCGTAACTCCTCCATGCAACTCCCAGGGTGCGGATGATGAGGGTCCAGCCTTCTCGCTACCACTACTTAGTGTGGATTTTGGACAGTCACTGGCCTCTTTGGTTTTGTCTCGTCTGTAAAATGCTGACCCTCCTGCTAAAGTTTAAATGTCTCCTTCAAAACACATGCTAGTAATTGGTTGCCATTGGAAGAGTACTCAGAGTTGGGTGGTTAGGAGGGGACGGATGAATGCCTTCATCAAGAGCGTGTGTTTGTGTTCTCAGAAGTGGGATTTCTGTATAAAGGATGGGTTGGGCTGGATTTCCTCTCTGTCTCAATTGAACTCCTCTTCTGCCATGCTATAACACAGCACACAGGCCCTTACCAGATGCTGGCTCCATGACCTTGGGCTTCCCAGCTTTCCGAACTGTGAGCCAAATAAGTCTCTATTGTTCACAAATGTAACAGCCTGCCATCCTCTTGTCTCAGCCTCTCAAGTATTGGGATTATAGGCGTGCACCACAGCACCTGGCTCAAAGACTATTTTACTTGTGAGCATGTCATTACTCTATAATATCAGATCCTTACCTTTCCACGTCACTGTCCTTGGCACATTGTAAGTCCCTTTCTGGGAAGCTGGCACGGATAGATTCATTTTGAGCAATAGCTCACACAGGTGGAAGGTGCTAAGGGAGTGAATCATAGCAATTGAATTGAGCTTATCGTTCTGGCAACAGCTGCGAGGCTGAAAGAAGCTTTCTCTTAATGGTGGCAGGAGCCCAGAATTGGCTTGGTTGGGGAGTGATTAAGATCTTTCTGAGTTTCACACTACTGTCATCAGAGACAGCAGCCACTACCGAGGGAGGAGAGAGACGCTGCAAACGACCCTGGGGAGATGGAAGGAGCAGAGGAAATCACACGGCCTCGCCAAGACCTTGCTGCTCTGTGCAGAGTGGACGCCGCCAGTTAGCCCCTGAAAACGAGAAGGCGAGGCTTAAGGTATGTAACTTGCTACGGACTTAATAGGGTTGTTTATTTAGAGCCATTCTTTAGTACAGGAATGGGCAAGCTGCCTGCTGGGTGATTTTGACCTATTGTCTGTTTTTGTATGGTCCTGAAGCTAGGAATAGTTTTTCTTTTTTAAAATGGTTTGGGAAAAAAATCGAGAATAGAATGTTATTTGTGACATGTCAAAACTATGTGAAATCAAATCTCAGTGTCTGTAAGTTTGATTGGAGCATGGATCAGGCCCATTCACTTATCTGTTGTCCATGGCTACTTTCTGCTACAACTGCAGAGTACTTGCCAAGAGCCGGGCTCTATGAGAGCTACATGAATCCATTCACGAAGGCAGAACCTTCATGATCCAAATACTTCTTAAAGGTCCCACCACCTCTCAGCACCATTACATTGGCAATTAAATTTCAACATGAGATGTAGCAGAGACAAATGAAATCCAAACCATACGATCATCCTTATTTATTTTTAAAACAGCTTCAAAGTTAGAGGAAAAATTGAGAAGATAGTTCATAAGGTGTCCATATACCCCATTCTGGGTTCCCCCCTATTACTGACATCTTACACTAATGCATTGGTTACAACCAATGAGCCAGTATTTATGCATCATTATTAACTAAAGTCCGTGGCTGATTTAGATTTCCTTGCGTTTTGCCTCACGTCCTGTCTCAGGATCCCATCCAGGATAGCACACTTTATTCAGTCATCATGACAACTCAGGGCAGTGTCCCTGACTTTCTTCATTTTTTATTGACCTTGACAGTTTTGAGGAGTATTGTTCAGGAATTTTTCAGAAAGTCCCACAACTAGGATTTGTCTGATGCTTCTCTATGGCTGGGGTTATGGGGTTTGGGAAGGAGGACCACATTTGCATATTATGTCAAGGGCACCTGCTTTCGACATGATGACTGCTAATGCTAGCCTTGATTACCTACCTGAGGTGGTGATTGTTGAGTTTCTTCACTATAGAAGCTCTTCTTTTTCTTGGTGGTCTTTTGACTATAGGTATAAAATCATGCTCTCCAGTTAGCTTTCTCAGCAATAAGAATCTCCACTTGTTTGTCTCTTGTGCCTTATTTCTCAATTAATTCCATACTTGAGATTGAGGAGAAATAAGTGTATGTTATGTATTGAATCTCTAAGTCCTTAGTATTATCCACTTAGGAAAGTACTATACCTCATTTACGGCCCACCCAGGCATCCTCTTCTCATTGAAGCCATCCCTGATCTCCCCAGGTGGAGCCAGTGTGTCCTTCTAGGTCCCTTTCCACAACCTTGACCTATCTCTCCCATAGGACTTTGCACTTGGCTGTCACAATTCATTCTTCTTGTTCTTTCCTCCACTGGACGGCCAGCTCCTCAAGGGTGTTGGCCCTATTCTGTCATTCTTCATGCCCTGCAACTCTGTCCGGAGCCTGGAATTTAGAAGATACTTAGTTAAGGTTTACAAAATGAAGAAATATTGATTCCAAACCTCCTATCAGCAAGGGTTGCCTGACTCCTCCACGATGAAGGACCATCATCATCATGATGGTGATGGTTTGAGGAACACATTCTCATCTGAACAGTTCCATTCTCTTTATCACCCCTTGAGAATGAGGCAGGGCCAACAGGCTGGTGCATCTGGAATAACATTGGTCCAGGACTCAGGTTCAATTAGGACTTAGGACTCCATCAATAATCATATTTATTATTGAATGAACTGCAGGAAGATAGTAGTCTTCCTTGAATATTGTTCTCCCTATTGGTTGAGTGTTAAAAAGAAAAAAGAACACACACACACACACACACACACACACACACACACACATATATATAGAGAGAAGTGTAGTTTTAGAAACCAGTAGTAATCACAATAATCATTATCAGTGTTGAGCATACCTAATAGGTACCATGCTAGTTGTATCATACATGTGTTATTTAATTCTTATAATTCTGCAGGTAGATCGTTGCCTTGACCTTACCTGAAGGTCATATGACTAGAAGCCCAAAGATGTAAAGCAATTTGCTCAAGATAACACAGCTATTAAAATACTGGACATAAGTAGGTCTAATTAAAAATTCATTCTATTTCTAGTGATTCCTTTCATAAACTTTCTACTTTTTCTCTTTTTCTGCTTCTGCAATTAGCTGAATCTAAGAAACTGATGTGAGAAAGGACACAGTATTGGCCAGGAGAACACAGCAGATGGACTGAGGTTCTGTTCTTTTTTCATAAATAAGACTCCATTTTTATAATCTTGCCCTACAGGATGCTGACTTAAAACTATTCCTGTACATTTTCCCTAAGTCTTCACTAATATGACTATGTTTTCTTGATCTTAAGATGCACATTTTCCCACATTTTAACAGCCTCTAAAATCGAAATATGCATTACAATTGTATGCAGATTGGATTAAAATCAAGTTTCTCAAGAGGGCATTTACAGATAGTTCTACTTAAATTTATCCTCAGTTGGTAGCCTTACCTGTTTGAGTTTAAATCTTCCAGGGAATAATTTTTTCCCTATCTTCACCTCCTGCTAGTAAGAATTATGAAATTTTTGCTTATTTTTGTGGAGTAGATTTATTTCCCACTTACCCCTACATTGAAGATACAGCCTTTGGTAGTATAGTTTTATTTGGAGAATCTCCCAATATTGGCCAGTTTTTCTTTCTTATTGTTACATGAAGTAAGAAATCTTATCATTAATGGTATTTTAGGTCCAATAATGGAATTCAATATTCATTAAGGTCTGATTTTAGTGTCAAGCAGTGTGCTAGCCAATCTCCAAGATGGTCCCCCCTGATAGTCACACCGTTGTCATTCTCCTCCCATACTGAGTAAGGCTACCCCGTGCAGTGGATAGGATACTGCTGAAATGACCGTGTGGTTTCCGGTGCTGGGCCATTGAAGATCTGGCTGCTCTCTTGTTCATTTTTGACCACTCACTTTTGAAGGAACTACTTTCCATGTTGTGAGGACAGTTCAGCCATTCTATGGACAGGGCCACGTAGCAAGGGGTTAAGACCTTCTGCCCGTACTTGTTTGCCCAGGGGTGTGAATGAGTCGACTTGAAGACAGATTGTTCAGCCCCACTCAGGCCTTCAGAGGACTGCAGCCCTGACCAACAGCTTGGCTGCAACCCCAAGAGAGATCCTGACCCAGGCCGCCCAGCTAAGCTACTCCCAGATTTGTGATCTGTAGAAACTGAGGTTATACATGGTTATTAAGTGACCAAAGTTTAGAATCAAGTATTACAGAGTGCTGACAAATAATACAAGGGCTAGAAAAATATATTTTGAAACAAAAAGATTTACTTGTCTTTTCAAAAGCAGTTTTTAGATCCTCATTGTAGACTGACCTCTTCTCCACATTAATGAGGAAATTATAGGTTACTTTCAACTGACAGTGAAAGAGACCAAAAGTTTGCTGTCTA
>PVLC010040040.1:0-14034 GCA_004027655.1 Graphiurus murinus
GAGTGCCTCACTAGGTAGCTGAGGCTGGCCTCGAACCCGGATCCTCCGGTCTCAGCCTCCCGAATGCTGGGATTACAAGCGTGCGCCACCACGCCCGGCTGAATTTTAAATTTTCTAATAGCTACCCTTAAAAAGTAACAAAAGAACCAGGCATGGTAGCTGACATCTGTAATCCTGGTACATGGAGAGGCTAAACAGGAGGATTGCAGGTTTGAGACCAGCCTCAGCAACTTAGAGAGACCCTGTTTCAAAACAAAATATGAAATATGGCTAGGGGTGTAGCTCAGAAGATGAATGTTCTTGGGTTCAATCCCCAGTACCACACATACAAAGAAGGAACAAATGGAGAAATTAATTTTAATAAATTTTATTTGCAATGATAAATTCAAAATATTATCATCTCAACCTGCAATCAATATAAATTGTTGAGATATTTTAATTTCTCTTTTTCCTATTAAGTCTTTGAATTCTGACATGAAATTTATATTTAACACACATCAAGCTAGCCATAATTCAAGGTCTCAATGGCCACACGTGGTTACCATATTGGATGGCATAATTTTTTAATAACTCTTCAAGGAGTTGAAAGACTCTGCCATCCGATCACAAGTTCTAATCATTAGTGCCATCTAAAAATGAAACAAGCAGGGCTGGGTGTGGTGGCACACTCTTGTGATCCCAGTACTTGGGAGGCCAGCATCAGCTACTTAGTAAGGCCCTCTGCAACTTAGTGAGACCCTGTTTCAAAATAAAGAATAAAAATAGGATTGGGGGTGTAGCTCAGAGGTAGAATGCCCCTGGATTCCATCCCCAGTATCGCAAATAAATGAATGAATGAACGAACAAATGAAACAAGCAGGTTTATAAAATGGTGAGAGGCCAGCCTCTGGAAGTTTTATCACAGAGGCTGCGTAAGAAGAGACGGCCATACTGAATGCTTCTATGTGCCGGGCACTGTGACATTATGGCAACTTCACAAAATGTGGCAACTCCTCCCAACAACTTAGAGGCTGCTTGGAGACTGGCTCCATTTTATAGATGGGAAAATTGAGGTACAGGGAAGCTAAGAAATGGTCTAGAATTACACAACTACTAAGGATTAAAATTCAGGCAGTTTGGTCCAGGGGCACATTTCCAGCCACTGTACTTTATTGCCCGTGTCCTTATATGAGAGGGAGGAGGGAAAAGTGGAGATGACTCAAATTTTCTAATTCATGAACCTGAGATGCCTAAAAATCAAAAGTTATCAACACACCTGACAACCTACTGGCAGTCTATGAAGTTTCCATAGACTCACCAGTGGTTGTATTTTCACATCTCTTCTCTTTCATTCCAGTGTGTTTGTGCAGTGATGGCAAGTTGTAATGAACTACATATTCCAAAGGGATTTGCCACAAAAATAGGCATATGCTGCATAGACTACAATAAAATACAGTTTTCCCTTGGGATGGTTTCCAGGACCCCCTGGGATACCCAAATCTAAGGATGCTCAAATCCCTTCCATAAAATGGCATAATATTTGCATGTAACCTACACATGTCCTCCTATATACTTTAAGCCAACCTTCAGATTATTTATAATGCCTAATACAATATAAATGCTATGTAAATAGTTGTTATATTGTTTAGGAAATAATGACAAGAAAATTTCTTATCTCTGTTCATCAGAGATGCAATTTTTTTCTGCATATTTTCTATGGTTAATTGAATCCACAGATGAGGAACCCATGGATACAAGGGTTGACAATATTAATTTGTTAAATATCCTCTCTATAAGCCAGGCAGGTCACACACACTTGTAATCCCAATATTTGGGAGGCAGACACAGGAGGATCACAGATTCGGGGCCAACCTGGACAAATTAGCCAGACCTTCAGCAATTTAAAGACACTCTGTTTCAAAATAAAATAAAATAAAATGGACTGGGGTTATAGCTCAGAGGTAGAATGCACTGGGTTCAACACACACACACACACACACACACACACACACACACACACACACACACCCCTTCTGTAAATAGAAAAAGCACTATTTAAAAAAAAAAAAAAAAAAGCACTATTTTAAGCATGAAAGCTGCTTCTAAGATTTCATTTGGTAAGAAAGGTTAAAGCTATTGACCCAGACATGCTATAACTATATTACTATACTCTGATTTTCTGAGCCCCTTCTATCTCTTAAATCTCTTCTTTAATAGCACAGCCAGCCAGAAAGCCTTCCCTAATTCTTTTCTGACCTTAAAAACAAATAAAAACAAAATATTCCTCCAAGAAGTTCATTTTATTACCTCTTGCCGGTATCCCCAGCATCTCTGTTCCTCCAGGCCCTCCCTTCCCACCCTGACCTGTTCTGGGTTGGCTTCTCTTCCTAACAGGCGGGTGATGACGCACTTCCTTGGAGTGCATTGGTGACCTTCCATCTCACACCAGGGTCTTATTTCCATAAACAATTCAAGAGTATTTACTAGAAGGCTAAAATCATTGTGGGAGACCAGGTGACACATCTTACCTATTTTTTGGCAGCAATGGGAATCAAACCCAGAGCCTCAGACATGTTAGGCAAGCACTGCACCACTGAGCTACATTCCCAGCCCAGGACCATTTTCTCTCTCTTTTTTTTCTTTTTCCTACAGAACTTAGGACAGCAGCTCCCCAAACATCTACAGTGAGCCCGTTCCACCCACCACACACTTCTGTGCAGGAGAAATGCACAGCTGCCTGCTTCTCGGGCTCCCCAGCTCAATGCCTGCTTGCCGGCACCCTGAGCTCTGCTGTCCCCACCTGGGAAACAGAGTCAGCAAGAGCACAGACTTGTTTTGACAAGTACAAGAAGTGACAGAAACTGCCCTTCACAGGATACAGAACGTCAAAAGGTGACAATTATTTTCATTATCCTATGTGACATATTTGGGAAATACTGTGCTACAGGGTCTAGTTAAAACCCACAGACCCCAGTGGGCCTTGCCACACTCTCCTCTCTCCCTCTCTTCCCTGCTGTGACCCCCCTTCCACATACACATACACATACACACACACACACACACACACACACACACACACACACACAACAGAGCAAACTGAACCCTACCCTTTGCTGAAAACCCTCATGCTGTCTCCTGTTTCTGGGCCTCGACGTGGACTGTTCCCTGGACTCTGCTTCACGGTTGTCCTTTCCCCTAAACTCGAGCATTTCTAGAGCAGGTACCTATCATACGTAGGCTGGATCATCTTTGCTGACCAGGGCCCTTCTGAATGCCAGGCAAAATAGCAGCACTTCAGTGAAGTCGAAACAGGCTTGATCCTCAGTCTACCATTTAGAGCCCTACAGTACACACTTCTCCAAACCCACAGCACCAAGAGTGGAGCCTAATGTAAACTATGGGCCCTAGGTGGTAACAATGTGTCAGTGAGGGTTCATTAATAATGAGTACCCACGGTGCCACACCTGTAATACCAGTACTTGGGAGGCTGAGACAGGAGGATGGCAGGTTGGAGACTAGCCTCGGCAACTTAGCAAGGCCATTTCAAAATAGAACAGAGCAAAAATACATAATATACATATATAAACAAATACATACATAAATAAATAAATAACAGGGCTGTGGATGTAGCTCAGAGGTACAATATCCCTGGGTTCAATCCCCAGTACCAGAATAAATAAAACAAACAAACAAAAACTACTGGCGGGGAGTGGGAGACTGCTGGTAGCAGGAGATGGGGGATATGCTGTGCACTTGTAGAGATGGGGGGATATGGGAAATCTCTCTACCTTCCTCTCAATTTTGCTGTGAACCTCAAATTATCTAAAAAAAAGTCTTTGGAATTTTTTAAAAATCCTATTTTACAAGTATTTAATAAGATTAGGCAATAAAACAAAATAATGTAGGTAGAACACAAATCAAATTTTAAAAAATTTAAGTCTACCATGCATCTTTTCTTTCTTGGTGTGTGTGAGGGGAGAGAGGTTGAGGGATTGAACCCAGGGACATTCTATCTCTGAACTATACACCCAACCCAATTTTTTAATTTTGAAAAAGGTTCTCACTAAGTTGCTGAGGGTCTCACTAACTTGCTGAGGCTCGTCTTGAACCTGCGATCTTCCTATCGCAGCCTTCCAAGTTCTGGGATTACAGGCATGTGCCACCACACTCAGCTATCCTTTCTTAATACACAGCTATTATAAAATTTAGATTACACCTAAACTACTTCTAATGGCAAAGCCAAATATCCATCACAATCTGGTTTCTAAGTCTTTGTGAGGACTAAACATTTTCATAATTTAGATTGATTTTCATCTTCTCCTCTAAAGTACCATCAGCTCTATTTGGAAAAGGAGCCAAAAAGACAAAAGGCAGAAGAAGGGACCCTGCCTTTTTTCCTGCAGACCCCCTTCTACCTCTGCTCCTGGGTGGAAGATGTCTTTTGCTCCACGTGCATATGTGCAAATGAACAAAGCTGTAGCTTACTCTACCTTCTCCTTTAACTCAAGAGTAAACACTGGACTGATTTATAAAAGGCCATGCCTTTCCATGTTCTCCGTCCCAGAATGAAGGGATGGTATTCAAAGGGAAAGCCATCACTCCGAGGTGGCCAGCCTCCTTGAGGGCCCGTCACATTAAATCCCATGTGACACACAAACCCCGCCTGAGCGCCGGGATGTCAGTCACACTCCACGCACAGTAGACAGGAGAGTCTGAGCTGCTGGTTTATCCTCGCAACAATGCGGCTGTGGGATCATCCAGGGCGGCACTTCACTCTCTCACGGGCGGAGAGGACAGTCTACAGCAGGTAGCAATCACTGCACACGCTGTAGACGCCCCTCATCTCACACCTTCACTTCAGCAACACCTGGTGACTAGCCAAGACACCTTCTCAGCCCTGAGTCTTACTGGCAGCGGCTCTTCCACATCCTTGAATCTGAAAATCCAGTTCCCCTGTGCTAGGATTATCTGCCCTCTTTTCTGCCTGCTGAACTCCTATGCATCCTTCAAATCCAGTTCAAAGAGTGAAGGCTTTACTCATCTTTCGCTCAGGCTTTCTTTCCCAAATCACAGTGGTCGGTGGATTGGTTTGTGCACTGCACAACTCTAAGGAGAACCACTGCCTTTCAGGTCTGCTCTTGAATTCTCTTTTAACACAGATCACATTCAATTTTAACTACTTATTTATTTAAGTGCTGGATTCCCCTACTGCTCTGTACATGTCTTGAAGACAAAATTATACCTTATTTATCTTTGTTTCATTAAATCTTAAAACAATGCCTGGCACTATATAGTTGCTCAATATTTTCTTTAATGAAAACGTGTTAAGACATTGCCCCAGCACTATTCCTTTTCCACACAGTATCTCTCAGGATTCATAATAGCCCTAGGAGGTAAGCCTCACTGCTCCCTTTCACAGGTGGGAAAGTGGATGTCCAGAGAGGTCAGTAACTTTTCCAAGGTCATTCAAGACCAAGACTACGGAGCCTGTGCTTACAACTACTTAACCACACACCATACTGCCCCTAGTGCATGAGTAATGCTTAGTTAATCAAACAGGAGTGACCAGAAGTCCTCAAAAGGACTGCATATCCTTTTAATGGCCGATAATTAAATTTTTACAAGAATTTAGATGAGTCTATTGCCTGACCCATCTATAGTTTTAGGGTTTTTCCAACTTATGCCTATGCATGTGTATGTTTACACAGCCAGCTTCCAATGATCTCAGGGGGAACACTGCACATGTTCATTCTACTATGTCTGTGACACATATCTGTTGTCCAGGACAGGCTCCTGCACAGGAAAATAAACTCCAAAGGATGGCCTGACCACTGAAACACAAGTCTAAACACAAAGAGCAGCAGGAAACAGAAGTGTCAAATGGAACTATTCCCCACCCCCGGGGGTAAGTTCAGGGAGGCTAAGATCCTCGGGAGTCGGCACCTTCCTGCAGGTAGAGAGAAACCATGTCTGACCACTTCCAACAATGCTGATCCCCCACTTCTCCAACCCCTTGAGGTCCTGGTCAGTGTGGTGCCTGTAACCCATGGGAGCCCAGAGCCTCAGGTGCACAGTGTCGTTTTCTCAGGAATGTCTGGATCTCCAGTTGTGGGGTGTGGCCATCTCTCACTACACCCACCAGCCATTGTGATGATGGCTGTCCAGACCCATGTGTGAAGTATGGGTTTCCCACAAAGTCCCTTGCCCTGAATGTCTGAAAGACTGAGAAAAGCAGGGTTTGTATGTCATAAACAACACAGTGGCCCACGTCTCTGTTAAAGAGTGAGGACACAGCATCGGTGCACAGCAAGCCCCCAGCAGGCTCAGAGCTGATGCAGAGAAAATAAGGATATGAGGGATCATAAAGGGGAAAACCCTGTTGACAAGCTATCCCAAAAAGCCTCGCTAGTCACGCTCCTTTAAACGCTTTTTCTCTTTTTCTTCTTTTTGAAGAGGAAAATATAGAAACAAACAAACAAAAAGCAGCTGCAGCCATCCTGAATGTGGGCGTTTTCTCCTTGATGCCAAAATGCCAGCTAGCTACCCACTCACTTGTTTTAAAGAAAGAAGATGACTTCAGTGGGGGGAGTCTCTTGTTTGTACCTCCCCACAAACCTCCTCATCCAGGCAAGCAAAAGGGAACTAGCTGCCTGTGCGGGCAGCCTCCTTGTCTCCAGTAACCTCAGCATCATGAACCCACTTCAGAATAACAGGATTCAAACCGGGCGTAGTGGCACACATCTGTAATCCCAGTGCTTGGGAAGCTGAGACAGGAGGATGGCAGGTTCACCACCAGCCTCAGCAACTTAGCAAGGCCCTCTGCAACTTAGTGAGACCCTGTTTCAAAATAAAATTTAAACAGGGCTGGGGAAGTAGCTCAGAGACAGAATGCTCCTGGATTAAATCCCCAGTGCCACACACACACACACACACACACACAAATAGTAAGATTCATCACTTAAACTTAAACCATGGCAGGCACCAGGAAACAGCAGCCGGTGCTTTGGGGTCACCCAGAACTCTTACCTCCCGCAGCTCCAGCCTCTGGGCCACAGCCTCCAGGCACTCTTGCCCCGTGCTTTCCACCGACAGGGTACACTCAATAACATTGCTGTCCAGCAGGCGGATCCTGGTGACGAAGCAGTTCTTGCTCAGGACGTTATAGCGCCGTGTCCGGCGGAGCTTCAGACCGAAAGGCATGGCTCTGTGGCCCTCAGACACCACCTTCCTCTCCTGGCGCACACGCCCCTGCGATGGCCTTAGCAGCTTCGTGACTGAGTATTCACGCTACCACCTGTGCTCCTGCAGGGATGGGAAAAGGTGTCCATGCCCGGCGTGGTGCTCTGAAGGACAGCTGCAAATGGAAGAGAAAGTCTGGTCATGTGCAGAAACCTGGGGATGTGGTGGCAAGTACTGTGTGTGCACGCACATGCATATACACACAGACACACACCACACACATACCACACACGCCCTGGCAGGTGAACAGCCAGGTTCTAGCAGCTGCCAGCTCTATGGCTCCTGGGCGTCTTGATGGGGCCTGTGCTCCTATCCCATTTTATCCAGGCGATATGATAAAAGTTACTTTACGATTTAAGGTGGAATTCCAAGAGATTAAAGAACTCATCACTGATGCCAGTTATATGGGAAGGCCAAGATTGAAATGATTTCTATGCTGCTTTAATTCACAGGCCTTTTCCACTGTATGATATTATCCGCACAAGAAAATATTGTAAGTGGAATGTGAACACGTTAACATTGAAGTATATTCTCTCATTTTAATCACACAAACAACCCTAGAGTATAAATTTCTTTATACCGATTTTAGAGATGAAAAAATAAAGCTCAGTGATTTTGGCGCCTCATGGAACTTAATATTTGATCCTATCCCTCTTCTCTCTTTGCGAAACTATCTCCCCTTTACTTTTATTATCATCATTAGCTTTTATTTTATTTTGTACCTTAATTTTTTTATTATTTGTTTACTTAGAATGGATGGCGTAAAATAGAAGGAATATATGTGTGTAAAACTGGGCATGGTGGTGCACCCTTATAATCCCAGTACTTGGGAGGCTGAGACAAGAGGCTCGCAGGTTCTCGGCCAGCCTCAGCTACTGAGTGTGGCCCTCCGCAACTTAGTGAGACCCTGTTTCAAAATAAAGAATAAAATAGGGCTAGGGGTGTGGCTCAGAGGTAAAATGCCCCTGGGTTCAATCCCCAGTTCTGCAAAAAAAAAAATTATATATATGTGTATATACATGTGTGTGTGCACGGGTATGTGCACTAGAGATTGAACTGAGGAACCCCTACACATGCTATGCCCGTGCTTTACAAATGAGTTCCACCCCTCGGCCCCTAAAATATATGACCTCTTTAAAGCACTTAAAATCACAACTTTTTGTCCTTTTCACAACAAATATTTAGACAGACATGTGGGACCACCCTCCCATCATTTTCTTCCTTTACAAAATGCCTGATGCAAAAACTCCTGTTACCAAAATTACAGATCATTTAACTTAACTAATAACAAGATTTACTGGCACCCTGATGTCCCACCAAATGAAGATGATGACATATTGCCATGGAGAATCCAAGAATAAAATAACAACGAAAGTGGCTTTACCATTCTCTCCTGAGCCAGCAATGTTCCAGCTGGAAGGATCATGAAACTGATCGTTCAAAGAAGCCAGAACTATCCAAAAGCCTTTCTGTCCAAACAGTCCGCTCTCCACTAAACTCAAAGGACTATCTCTTGTTCCTCTGCTGTGTTAACTTGATTCCTTAACTCAGGCAGATCCAGCGGCACTTTATCCCTTTCATCCATCCACCAACACAGAATTCTCCCTGTGCCCCAAGACACTGGGGTGGACTAGTAGGACTGACTACTACTCATAGGATTTCTTAAATTAATAAATAAGATGGCTCCAATGCTTATAAGCCTCTCCCTGCCAGTACCTCAGGCCTCACAGAGGTTGTCAGGGTATAACCCTACAACACAGCAAAACACAGTCCCCGACTCCCACAGCAGGTCTTTGATGCTCGCCTTGGGCACATTCCTTAACATGACAGATATATGTTTTATGGTGGCTTAAAATATATATGCTAGAAACTTCTGCTTGCTAAAATATATTAGCATTTCCAACTCACTTCATGTTGGCAGTGTATCATGTTTACCGCCAAGCTAGGCCAACCTGATTTCTTGATAAGTACAGAAATTATGGAGGGACCCACCCAAAGGGGGGAAAAAAAAAGGAAGGACGGGCCAGAATTCAAATACATAGCCCTGAAGTGTTTACTACTGACAAATTCCCCTCAACTTACTGAAGCACGGGACACAGAGAGGCCAAGATTAAATGCCAACATTATCCAGAGAACCTCCAACAGAGAAAAATATTTGCTCTGTGATCACAAGCTGCATTTCTAATCCTGGGCCAGGCTTTACATTTGGGTGTGTCTCACCTTAAACACCTATGCAGGAATGTGACCGGCTTGGTGCATGTTTATCCTAGCAAAAACAATCTTGACTACATACTCTGTGGGATGCTGTTCACAATGCATAAGCCAGCAAAATCAAAAGCAAGCTGCATGACCATGTGTATAGATGGTCACGGTTGTCATAACACACAAAACACACAATAGGAATGTATGTTCAGCAATATTATCATCACAAGGCTATGTGGTGAAATTAAAATAGAACTTTATTTGTAAGTTGTTTGGACATTTTACAACCACTTGATATTATTTTGTACATAAAGATCATAGCAAATTATCTACTGAAAATAGAGTATCAGGAGCAATGTCTTTATATTTATGAATAACAGACAATCTACTAATGCATCTCCTAGAAAATACCTACTCGGAGTTTTAAAAACTTTTAAATCCTCTATTTGTAAGAAACTTGCAGGAAAAAGTATCAACAAATAACAACAAAAAAAGTATAAGGAAGGTCAGATGTGGTAGCACGTGCTTCTAATCCCAGTACTTGGGAGGCTAACAGGAAGATCGAAGATTTCCAGGCCAGCCTCAACAACTTAGTGAGACTGTTTCAAAATAAAAATAAAATTCAGTTGGGTGTGTAGCTCAGAGGTAGACTACTGGGTTCAGTTTCCAGTACTACAAAAAAAAAAAAAGTATAAGAAGACTGGTCTGTTCCTTCTGAGAGTCAATGTCTTAGAACAAAAATTGAATAGGGTGAGGGGAATGGGCCACCTTAGATTAGAAGAGATTTAGGAGTTAGGAAAATAAAATGTAATGTGTCAGTCCTGATTAAATTCAGGCAGGTTGGAAAATAATAGCTAAAAAAGATACATGAGACCATTATAAAACTTGAAATAAAAAACAGAAATCAAATGACATTGATTATTATTACTTTCTTTATTTTGGGGTGTTTTTTTTGTGGTACTGAGGACTGTACCCAGGGATATTCTACCTCCAAGCTACACCCTCAGCCCTATTTTTTATTCTTTATTTTGAAACAGGGTCTCACTAAGTTGCAGAGGGCCTAACTAAGTAGCTGAGGCTGACCGCTGTCTCAGTCTCCCAAATACTGAGATTACAAGTGTGTCCCACCAAGCCTAGCTCTTTTTTTGTAGTGGTACTGGGATTGAACCCAGGAGAATTTTACCTCAGAGCTACATCCCCAAACCTATTTTATCTTTTACTTTGAAACAGGGTCCCACTTTGCAGATGGCCTAAGTTGCCAAGGCTAGCCACAAACCTGCTACCCTCCTGTCTCAGCCTCCCAAGTGCTGGGACTACAGGCATGTCACCATGCCCAGCTTTTCTTTGGTTTTTGAGAGTAGAGTTGTAGTTACATGAGAGAAAGGTATTAAGAGATGTCAGGACAGTGACTGGTGAAAATGTCATGATGCCTGTACCTATGCTTAAATGGTTAAACAACACATGAGGATAAAAACATAAGCACATACACAAATTCAGAGTTGAAACAAACAGGACTAAATGTTAATAGGTGTTGAATCCAGGTGGCAGGCATACAAATACTCCTTGCAACTCTTTCAGTTTCTCTGCATACCTAAACATTTTCATAACCAAAAGTTAAATGGAAGGTGACCCTCTATGCAGATACTAAACAGACTCATGCCTGCTCTTGAAGCTCAATGCAGAGGCTGCTGCCTCTTTCAATGAACGTCTTTAAACCCTTCCCAAAAGAGGGAATTTTTTCTTAGAACCCCCATTGTCATTAGTGCTTATTTTAATATACTAATTTATGTCTAAAAACATAAGCACACTTTAACTACACACTCCTCCAAAGCTAGAAACAGATTTTTCCATCTCTAACATGCATCATTTACCTAGGTTAAAAGCCTATGACAAGACATGTGTGGTGGTACACAACTGTATTCCCAATACTTGGGAGGCTGAGACAAGAGGATTGTAGTTTGGAGGACAGCCTCAGCAACCTAGCTAGACTCTCAGCACCTTAGCAAGATCCTGTTTCAAAATAAAAAATAAAATAGGGCTGGAGGTGTGGCTCAGAAGCAGAATTCTCTGGGTTCAATCTCCGGTATCAAAAAAGAAAAAAGAAAGCCAAGTGTGGTGGCGCATGCTTGTAATCCCAGCATTTGGGAGGCTAAGCTCCATGGAGGATCCGGGTTCGTGGCCAGCCTCAGCTACCTAATGAGGCACTCTGCAACTTAGTGAGACCTGTTTTCAAAATAAAGAATAAAAAATAGGGCTGGGGGTATAGCTCGGAGGTAGAATGCCCCTGCATTCAATCCCCAGTACCGCAAAAAAAAAAAAGAAAGAAAAAAAAAAGCCTATGACACCTACTCCCACAACTGGAACAGCCATAGAGCTGTTCTTCTGGAAAGAACATTCAGGTATTCATTTGAAACAACCCTTACCTTTAGGAAACCTATGCCTATATTATCCCAGGTAAACAATATGTGTGCTACTAATGACAGGGTCAGAGATCTCTTAGTTCCTTTCAGTTTTAACACCTTAATAGTCCATGAATGTCCGCTATTTTTAAGCTCTAAAAGAATCCAGTGTCAAGTTCAACCTTTTATCTATCCACAGAGGCATACAGCCTCTACCCCAAACATAACTGAGCTCCCTGAGTGTCCTGGATGGAGCAGAAGTTAAAACTTCCCACCTAGGTGGACTCGATGGGAAATCCACTTGGGCCAGCTCTCCTCTGGTCACTGGCCTGGCTCCCAGCACCTTTCTCACTTTCCCCACAGGCTCTCCGTAGCTTCACCACTTTCGCTTTATTACAGGAAAATTAAAAAACCTACATCTCAATGACATATGCTCATACAAAGGGCCCATGTTTTTAACACTTTAGATCATCCCAATGAAAATAAAATTGCTTTTCAAAAGATAAATTTAGAGTCCTCATTCTCTCTCTCTCTCTCTCTATATATATATATATATATATATATATATATATTTTTTTTTTTTTTTTCAGTACTCAGGGGCATTCTACCTCCGAGCTACACCCCCAGCCCTATTTTTTATTCTTTATTTTGAAACCGAGTCTCACTAAGTTGCGGAGTGCCTCACTAGGTAGCTGAGGCTGGCCGCAAACCCAGATCCTCCGGTCTCAGCCTCCCAAATGCTGGGATTACAAGCGTGTGCCACCACGCCTGGCTCTATTCTTTATTTTGAAACCAGGTCTCACTAAGTTGCGGAGTGCCTCACTAGGTAGCTGAGGCTGGCCGCAAACCCAGATCCTCCGGTCTCAGCCTCCCAAATGCTGAGATTACCACGCCCAGCTAAAAAAGAATTTAAAAAGTAAATAAAAATTAAAAGTTACTTAACATATATAGTTTTATTTACCTACGCTTTGAGAACCTATTAAGTAAATAATACCAAACAGCAACAATTATTCTCAAGGTCTATTCACAAAATTAAGACAACTTTAAAAAAAAAAAATATTGATGGTAAACTAAAAATCCTGGCTAGCCAGGCATGGTGGAGTATATCTGTAACTCAAAGGACTCAGGAGGCTGAAGCAGGTAGATTGCAAGTTCAAGGCCAGCCTGGATACTTTAGCAAGACCCTGTCTCAAAAGAAAGAAAGAAAGAAAGGTAATCCCAGTATTTGGGAGGCTGAGACAGGAGGATCGCAGGTTCATGGCCAGCCTCGGCGACTTAGTGAGGCCATCTGCAACTTAGTGAGACCCTGTTTCCAAATTAAAAAAGAAAAAAAAAAAAATAGGTCGGGGGTATAGCTTAGAGGTAGAATGCCCCTAAGTTCCATCCCCAGTAGGACCAAAATAAAAAGGCGAAAAAAAATTATAATACTGGTACTGGAAGTGGGAGGTGGGGTGAAGGTCAGTGGTAGAGCACCTCTGAGTTCAACCCCAAGTACTGCCAAAAACAAAACAAACCAAAACAACTAACATGGCTGACTCCTGATTCCTTCCAAGACAAACTGAAATTTATTCTAATTTTGAAACAAATTGCTAACTCCCCTGCCCCCCAGCCCCACCCCTGCACCTTAGGAAGAACAGAGGACTGTGCAGGAGTTAGACTTCACCAGGCTTCAGTGCCTACAGTAATTTGAAGGATAAAGAAAAGAGGGTAGTGCGGCAAACTCCTCAGCTTCCTGGCTTCCAGGGTCCTTGTGTCAGTAAACAAATTGCACACCAAATGCTGAAGGGCAGCTGCTCCCTGGACCAAGGCTGACTGTGGGGAAAGGGGAAAGGAACACCACAGCAACCCTTCCAGCAAGAATCTCTCTCAGCCTCAGTTTGCTCATCTATAGAGGCACAAGATATTTCTGTGAGCACCAGCAGGTGTGGCCAGCTCCCTTCCCATTCCTCTCAGGGCAGCTTAGTTTGCTCAAGGGATAGCAAGGCAGGGGTTGTGCAAAGAGCTTCACTGTCTTGTCAGCTACTGTGAAGAAAGTCTTTTAAAGGGAAGGAAAAGGCAAAGCAAAAGGTGAACAAGAAGCTTAAACAATCCCATTGGGGTACGAATGTAAAGCTGCACCAAGCATTTTCCCATCCCGACCCTGCTGCTACCTGGTCATTGCACAAACCAATCATCACAATAAATGTCCCCTGCAGGGCCCATCCTGAGCAGGGAG
>PVLC010040041.1:0-13945 GCA_004027655.1 Graphiurus murinus
AAAGTGAGTGACAAAGATCTTGATATTGAGGTATTATTTCTTCTAAGGCAGGAATTAGAATAGTTTGCAAAATTCCCCATATCCTAAAATACAATTTAATGCGATAAAAAACCCCATCACATGGTTGTGAAACTCTTAAGTTTCATTCTACTTCATAAAAAGTTTTTTCTACTTAATTTCATTTGATTATATTGTTTCCCCAGTCATAGTTGCTAAACATATTAAATGAGGAAATTCTGACTTCCTCCTCTGGTGTGTTAGTTCACTTTCCATTAGTGTAACAAAATACCTGAGATAAATAAACTTAAATGATTGGAAGGTTTATTTTTGCTTATGGTATCACTCATCTGAGTCCATGGTGGCTTGGTTCTGTTGCAGCACAGCATATCATAGCAGGAGTGCTTAGCTGAAGAGACCTGTTTACCGCGTGGCAGCTGAGAAACAAAACAGAGAAAAAGGAAGGGGAGGCATTTCAATATTCCCTTGAAGGACACGCTCCCCATGACATCACTCCCTTCCAGTAGACCCCACCTCCTAAAGATCTGCCACCTTCCATGAGAAGCTGAGGACCCAACGTTTAGCACATGGACGTTCTAGATCCAACCTATATCATCTGAAAAATCACAAATTGCAAATTTTCTTTTGCCAAATGAATGTGCTTCTTTCCCAGGCTAGTCCTGCCTGTGCTTACAGGTAATGAGTTTCTGGATCACAGGAAGGAGATGGTTGACATTCTCCAGGTGTTAAATGGAGTGTGAATACAAGGTTGCATCCCTGGTGCTGAAAACACCCCTGCAGTGGACTGCAGCTCTTTCTGGAATTTTCTTGCCTCTTTCACGGATATGTTTTGATTTCCATGTTCACGTGTGTTCATCCCCATCAGAAGGAGCACAGGCCAGTGCAGATGATGTATCAGGAAGCCAAGTTTAAAATGGCTTATGTGAGGAAGGAGCGGACCAAGGTGCTGGAGCTGCCCTACGCGGGCGAGGAACTGAGCATGCTCATTCTGCTCCCGGACGACGGCGTGGACCTCAGCACGGTGAGACCGGCAGGCGCAGCCCTTTCCCCTCTGGATTTCTAGCGGAGGGACCCAATGACACCCAGGGCCTTCTTCACTAGAACCTTTACAACCTTCCTATTGTATTTGCCTTTCTAGTGGGTGAGGCATGCAGAGCCAGCCTGGCGGGCACTGGGCTTTGGGAGAAACTTTGGTTCAAGTCCAACTTAACCCATTACTCTCTGCAAGGCTTTGCCAAATGATGTAATTACCCCTCAGCCTCAGCTTCCTCACTGCTAGATTGCGGGTGGTGACCACATCTCCCTGCTGGGATGATTATGATCATACGATGGGGACTGTTCAGGTAACATGCTTAGCATGATGCTTGGTGAATCGTAAACTCTATAAATGTGACCCATGAACAATCATTGTTATTAGCCTGATATGTTAAAGTCTAATGGCATGAAATGTGCATTGAGAAAACCTTACGCTTGGACTTAACAAAACGAAGAAGAGAGAGTGTGGCACAGCTACAGAGCGGGGTACAGGGCCCAGCGGGTGGAGCTAGAGACAGCCCCAATGGCCTCTTTGTCCCTCTTGCTTCTTTGCAGTCTTATCCCTATGGAAAGAGCCAACTGTCCTTTCAATGGCAAGTCCGTGACATCAAGGGCCTTTGTGAGCTGAGCACTGAGTGGTCAGCCTCCCTAGTTGTGAGGTCTCTCTCCAGAAAGAAGCAGAATCCCCCCTTGGGAAGGTTTTCCTCCTGGTGATGTTGATACTTTGATACTGAGAGCCCTTCCTTACCAATCTTTTTTTTTTTTGTTCATATCAGCAATCCTATGTTGTCTTCAAAACTTAGCCTAAGCTGCTCATGATCCTGCTGGCTGGTCATCTTAGTACTTGGGAGGCTGAGAAAGAAGGATTGGAGTTTTGATGCCATCCTCAGCAACCCAGTGAGACCCTCACAATTTAGGGAGATGTCATTCCAAAACAAAAATAAAATATGGCTTGGGGTTTGGCTCAGAGGTCGAATGTTCCTGGATTCAATCCCCCCTCCCACACACACACACAAAAGAGCATAAACATCTGGGCTTGGACAGTTGTCAGAATTAAAGCTGTCTCAGATGTAGGAGTGGACAGCCACAGTCCTGCCATCTCAACGCTGCCTGGTGTCTCCTCTGCTCGCCAGGGACGTCAAGTCTGGGATTGCACGTGGGGTGCAGGACAGGTCAGCAGCCTCAGGAGCTTCCTAGCAGCTGAAGGAGCTTCTGATCCCAGGTGGAGAGTCAGCACCCTCTGCACGGGAGGGAGCGTACCAGATGCGGGAGCCCTCGAGCGCCTGGACACGAGCACCAGAGTCTGAATCTTAATGTCTTGATTCTGGTCTTTCAGGTGGAAAAAAACCTCACTTTTGAGAAATTCATGGCTTGGACCAAGCCGGAGTCCATGAAGAATACCAAAGTAGAAGTGTTCCTTCCAAGATTTAAACTACAAGAGTCTTATGCCATGGAGTCCGTGCTTCGGCGTCTGGGAATGGTTGATGCCTTTCAGCAGGGCAAGGCCGACCTGTCAGCAATGTCAGCCGAGAGCGGCCTGTGTCTGTCCACATTTGTGCACAAGGGTGTCGTGGAGGTGAATGAAGAAGGCACCACGGCGGCGGCGGTCTCAACCATACTGCTTGTAGGAAGTTGCCTGGAGGAACAACCCATCTTCTGTGCTGACCACCCCTTCCTCTTCTTCATCAGACACGACTCAACCAACAGCCTTCTGTTCTGCGGCAGGTTCTCATCTCCATAAGGGGTGCGCTTACAGTGCACGGCAGCCTTTCCCTTCTTCACTGTCCCCCCAAAGCCCTCTGTCGTTCCACGAGGATGGCCAATGGCCGTGCTGCTCAGGGGGCATTAATAGTCATTTGCTCATCTGTGCGCCCTGGCGTGTTTTTTTAGTGGTCGGATATCACTTACTTTATTGTTCCTTTTCAGAATTTGTTTAATGTGACGCATTCACATACCATTAACCAGAATGAACCACATTAAAGGAAACCGTCGGGGGCCATTTTGTGAGTTGTGCAATGACGCAAAACTGAGGTAGGATAGAAGAAATAAAGACAGAGGTAGAAAGGAGACTTGAAGTGAGAAGCAGCTCAGTGTGACTTGCACATGGCCGCCTGTGGCCAGGCTGGTAGACCCTAGTGTCTGAGGAATTTTCAAGTCTTTCCTCATCACCCTGAGCTCCGGTGACCATCCTCGGGCAGGGATCTGCTCCCCACACACAGACTCACACACGGGGGAATCTCCTTGGGCGCTGCTGGTTGTCCTTGAGCAGTTTACAAAGATGGGCATGTCCTTTTAAGACGGTGAAGGTCAGGACCTGGAAGATGACCTGAACCTCCTTAATCATGTGTCAGTAGGACTGAGGTCATCCATACATCCCCCTCAAAAAAGAAGAATCCCTATAAAAGAAGAACTTTGCACCCCCAAAGGGGCCACTCTCACTTTGGGGGTGACACACATTCTCCCTTGAACATGTCTTTCTTACTTTAAGTAAATCTCCATCTCTGCCTCTGACTTGCGGGTGCTGAGACCAAGGAGCCTGTGGACCCTGAGTTGAGCCACCCACCCTTCTCCCGTGAAAGACAAAAACCACCACGTGTATTTAGTTTCACAAAATGTTCAGTGCCTCAAAAGGAAGCACCATACCCCCTGAGTAGTGAACCCCCTTCCTTCCTCCTCCAGCTCTTGGAAGCCATCAATCTGTGTTCTATCTCTCCGGCTTCACCTCCTCTACACATCTCATTAAATTGAATCATGCGACATGTGACTCTTGTCTGGCTTTGTTCCCTTAGAGTGATATTTTCTAGGTTTATTCATGTGGTAGCATGAATCAGTGCTTTATTCCTTTTAGGGCTGAACGAAACACCGTTTTATAGCTATAGCACAATTCATTTATTCACTCATCCACTGAGGGGCATGTGGTTTCCCCCCTTTTGCTATTTGTCAAGTGTTGCTGTGAACATTCACGCGTGTGTATTTGCTTGAAGAATGCCTCTGTTCCTGACTTTTGTGTGCAGACATATTAGGAATGGCATTATTTGGGTCATATGCATTTAACTTTTTAAGGAACCGTCGAGCTGTAATATTCCTACCAGCAATTTATAAGATTCCAACTTCTTTGCACATCCTCACCAACTCTTATTTCATCTTTTTTTTCAAATTATGACCATAATAATGTATCTCCTGGTGTCATGTGTGTGTGTGTGTGTTGCTGGGGATTGAACAGAGGAGCCTTCTACCCTCAGAGCTTTACCTATTTATGTTTTTGTTTTGAAATAGGGCCTTGCTATGTTGCTGAGGCTGCCCTCACACCTGCAGCACTCCCATCTCAGCCTCCCAAGTACTGGGATTACAGGCATGAGCCACCATGCACTACCTCCTGGTGTCTTTTTGACTTGTAATTCCCAGTGACTAATGACATTGAGCATTTTTTCATATGATTATTGACATGAGTATCTTCTTTGAAGAAATATCTATTCACAATCTTTGCCCATTTTTTTTGCGGTACTGGGGTTTGAACTCAGGGGCGTTCTACCTCTGAGCTATACCCCCAAGCCCTTATTTTTTATTCTTTATTTTGAAACCGAGTCTCACAAAGTTGCAGAGTGCCTCACTAGGTAGCTGAGGCTGGCCTCGAACCCGGATCCTCTGGTCTCCCGAATGCTGGGATTACAAGCCTGCGCCACCACACCCGGCTTTTGCTCATTTTTTAATTGTGCTGTTTGTCTTTTTTTTTTTTTAAGAGGATTTTTTTTCTCTTCTACATAGTCCAGATAATTGACCTTTATAATGTGCAAATATTTTCTCCCATTCTTTAGATTCTTTTCCCTTTTGATAATGACCTTTGATCCTCAAAAGCTTTTCATTCCATTGAATCGCTGCTCATATAATTTCACTGTGTTCATTCAGACTATTGGTGCCCTATCTAAGAATCCATTGCCAAACCCAGGATTTTCAAGGACATTCAACATCCCCTTTCCTGACCCCCTATAGGGGCACCTAGAAGTCTCCAGTCATTGCCCTAAATATGCAATCACCCTGGATTCTAGGAACAGCAGTGCCTGGCAGACAGTCGCCCCATGATGAGATCACCCCTGTGGCAGGAGCTGAGGCCAGCCCCCCTAAGCAGGAGCCATCACCTCATGACACCCAGATTGCTCCCTGAAGCAACATGGGCCTCCTGCAGCTGCCTCACAACCACAGCTGAAATTACTGACCAGAAGACTGACCAAACCTGCTTAATTATGCACACCTCCTGTCCCTTGACCCTGATCCTCCTCTAGTTTAACCTAAATCTCATGTCAGTATCCTCCAAGACAGGGCTGAGATGCTTGATCTCACTGTCTTCCAGTATACCTATGTTGAGTAAAGTTCCTTTACAGCTTTCTACCACTAGTTTTGCTGTTCAGTTTTTGGGGTGAGTGGTTGGACCTGATTTGTGGAGCCCTCGGAGTCAGGCCTCCAGCCTGGGACTCCAGTGACATATGGAGACACCACAATTTGCTTGTCTGTTAACCTGGTCATTGGACATTTGATTCGTTGCCAAGATTTTTACTGTTGAAAAGAAAGTTCTTTTGTTCATACACAAGTCTGTGGTTACTGTCATTTCTCTTGAGCAGATACATTGGGGTGGCATGACAGGGTGCAACAGAAGGTTTGTGGTTAAAATTTTAAGAAATTTTGGCTGGGTGTGGTGGCACACGCTTGTAATCCCAGCATTCGGGAGGCTGAGACCGGAGGATCCGGGTTCGAGGACAGCCTCAGCTACCAGTGATGCACTCCGCAACTTAGTGAGACCCGGTTTCAAAATAAAGAATAAAAAATAGGGCTGGGGGTATAGTTTGGAGGTAGAATGCCCCTGAGTTCAATCCCCAGTACCACACACACACACACAAAAAAAAATTTAAGAAATTTTTTAAAATCCCCGGTACCACACACACACACACAAAAAAAAATTTAAGAAAAAAAAAATTTAAGAAATTTTGAACCTGTTTTTCAAAATGGTTGTTATTATTCCTGGGTCTACAACCAAGGTAAGTCAGAGAAAATATGTCTACACATAAATTGGTACATCAATGCTCATAGCAGTGTCGTTCATAATATACAAAAGATGGAAACAACCCAAACATCTACCAACTGATGAGTAAAAAAGAATCTATAGAAAAACAATGTAATTATTAATATTCTTCAACCATAAGAAGAAATAAACTGACAAATGCTACCTTGGACCATCAAGGCCAAACTTTGAAAACATTAATTTAAGTAAAAGAAGGCAGTAACAAAAGACTACATATTGTATGTTTCCATTTTACAAAATCAATCACAACAGGCAAATACATAAAGGCAGAAAATGTATTGGTGGTTGCCAGGGACTGAGCAGGCAGGAGGATAGGGAGATTAACTGGGATTCCCTAACCTAGCTATTTTGAATAGCGCTAGGATAAACCTGGATATGTAGGTATCGATCATATGCCAACTTTGATTCTTTTGGACGTAAACCCATGAAGGAGTTCCATTTTTAGTGTTTTGAAGACTCTCCCTACGGTTTTCCATAGTGGCTGAGCTAATTTACATTCCCACCAACAATTTAGAGGTGGAACAAACACTTGGGATCCCGCTGAATCCCTCCTTTGTTTAAGCAAGATGCGCAGCCTACAGACTGCCCTGACTTTCTACCCTCAAATCTCAGCTGGCGACTCTGCCTTCGCTTCCCAGAATTGGGAAAGCCCTGCGTTTCAAGTTCCAGTGTCCTCCGCAAGCCGCCTTTGAGCTCCTGCAGCTCCTGACCCAGGGCACTCGGGGCTTCCTGCGTCAGTTCTGCTACTTTCGCTTTCAATAGCCCTAGAGAGCTGGCCTGCGGGCGTCTCTTCCTGTGGGTGATGGAGGCTGCCGAAAGGCTTCAGTGAGACCTGAGTCCGCGGTGACGTCCCTGGGCCAAGCCGGGTGATAAAAAGGACCTCGCGGAGCTGCGGCCTCAGAGGGAGCTCGCGACAGGGGACGCTCTCAGCTGCAGCAGCGGGGACTTGAACTTGATTTATATCCCGGCTCCCAGCGCTCCCACCAGAGGGCAGCTGCCAGGTGAGGGCGTCTCTGCATCTGCACGGGGCCCGGGGTTGGGGTGGGGGGCCGGTAGGTATGAGAGAGGAGGGGAGCTTGGGGGCGTCCAAGTGGCCGCTGGGAGATGGGACCACAGGCCATGGAGAGCGAGCTCAGTACTAACAGGAGAACCCTGGGAGGCAGTGCCATCTAGGTGTTTACAGAAATAGCTTCTCCTAGGATCCCGGGTATCACAGGACTTTGCTGGGGCTGGACCCAGAGCTGTGCAACAGGATTCCCACTAACCAAAGATCCTGCCCGGGGCCTCCTGGTCTTCTCAGCTCCCCTCTTCCTGCTGGGATTTTTACCCTCCAGCACCATTCCGCTGCTGACCTTCTCTGTCTTCAAGAGTGACTTCTGGCTTGTCTCTTCTCTATTGTCCTTTTAAAGTCACCAGTCTCAGCAGGGAGTGGTGACACAAACCTCTATCCCCAGTATCTGGGAGGCTTAGACAGGAGATTCACAGGTTCCCGGCCAGCCTCAGTGCTTAGCAACTTAGTGAGACCCTGTTTGAAAATGAAAAATAATAATAATAAAAAAGATCTGCGAGCGTAGCCCAGAGTTAGAATGTCCCTGGGTTCAATCCCCAGTATAAAAAAAAATAAAAAATAAAAAGTAAATAACCAGTCTCCAGTTCCAAAGCTGAGCACTCCTCATTCACTCTAGTGTTTTAAATAATTTACCTCTAACTCAACGAACCCCCCCCCCCCGTTTTCCCTTGGCATGCTCGCAGGTGTTTATGATCAGGATGCCCGGCACATTGCCCTTCCCTGTAGGGAATGCACAGCCTTGTGGGGCCAGCCCTGAACGAGACAGGAATCACTGTGAGGGTTGGAGCGAGCGCCGGCTGAGTCCGGGAGGCCTCCAGGGTCAACAGCTGGCAGATGGTGAAGGAAGCTCATCTCCAAGGCTCTGGAGGCTGGGGGTCGAGCTGTGCTCAGGCTGGGATCCAGGTTCCCAGAGCTGCCACCAGCTCTACACTTGGCCCCCACGGCTTCACACCCGCCTCCTCCCTCTTGTTGGTTTTGTTCTTTGCTGGGTGCTCTTGCTCACCGGGACAGTGCGCTGCTACAGGGATGAGTCTGTCCCTCTACTGCACGGGCACTGGTCACTCTCGTGGCTTTGGCTGGGGCAAAAGAATAGAGCTCCTCTGTGGGTCTGACTTTGCAGGAAAAGCAAGCAAAGGAAGGTGAAGCAGAAACAGCCCAGGTGTTCTCAGCGCCTCCTCCCTCCCTTTGCCTCCAGATCCTGCAGCATGGCAGCTCTTCCTGAAGCCAATGGTGCCTTTGCCTTCTGCCTTCTCAAGACACTGTGTGAAGACAACCCTTCCAGCAACGTGTTTTATTCTCCCCTGAGCATCTCCTCGGCCCTGGCCATGGTCTTCCTGGGGGCAAAGGGAGCCACGGCAGCCCAGATGGCCCAGGTAAGCTGGCCTGTCACCCAGGAGGGGCGGGGGGTGACCTGCAGCTGTTGCCTGCTGTCAGCTGCTTCAGTTCCCCCAGGACCTGTGAGGAGGGCGGGCAGGTGTGTGCAGGCGCCTTACAGGGAGGCGGTGCTCAGAAGGAAGCAGAGGCAGGGTCCTCCAGAGAGATGTTTTGCTTGTTTGTTTGTTTGTTTGTTTGTTTGTTTTTGGAGGGGGAGTTTCCCCAATTAGTGACCTGGAGAACACTCTTGAAATTTTACCTAGCACTCTGTGTAGAAAAGGATGCTGAGGGCGGGGGGTGCAGCTCAGTGGTTGAGTGTGTGTCTAGCAAGCTGGAGACCCTGGGAGCCATCCCCAGCATAGGAGAGAGGGAAGGAAGGAGGGAGAGAGAGATGAAGGAAGAAAAAGGAAAAGAAAGAAAGAGAAAATAAGAAAGAGGAAGGAGAGAGAGAGAGAGACAAAGAGAAAGAGAAGAAAGTAGGTTGAAAGGGAAGGAAGGGAGGGAGGGAGAAGGAAGAAAGGAAGGAAATGATGTTGAAATTGTTCCCCAGGGCTTTGCAGGGTGGGGTTACAGGGTGGGCAGGACACAGGTGCCCCAGAAAAGCCTACAGGCTTGTGTCACCGTGGAGCTCCAGCCCAGGGAGTGTGAGCCAAGGTGTGTTTTAGTGGGACCTCCTTTTCCCTGAAGAGCCCTTTTTATTAATGATAATTACTTCTTTTTTTTTTCTTTTTTTTTGCGGTACTGGGGATTGAACTCAGGGGCGTTCTACCTCCGAGCTATACCTCCAGCCCTATTTTGTATTCTTTATTTTGAAGCAGGGTCTCACTAAGTTGCAGAGTGCCTCACTAGGTAGCTGAGGCTGGCCGAGAACCGGGATCCTCCGGTCAGCCTCCCAAATGCTGGGATTACAAGTGTGCGCCACCACGCCCCGCTTGAAAGTTGCTTTTAATCATTTCCCAGCACATGGTATGGAGTGAAGGCTTATGCACAGAGAAGAAGTTCCTTCTGTCTAAATCATTAGGATCTTTTTTCTAAGTTTTCTTATAGGGAGCTTCTTGGGAGAACAACAGATTGTCCGAGTACTTGGCCAAGCCTCTAGGTTTCAGGAGGATAGTAACCAGGCCTCATGACACCTTGCTGCTCATGAGAGGAAGGAAATTCTAAAGGCTGCAGAAATACTTGTTTTCTTTTTCATTCATTCGTTCACTCATTTTTGTGGTACTGATGATTAAAGCCAGAGGCACTCTACCTCAGAGCTACACCCCCAGCTCTCTTTATTTATTTGTTTTTTTTAAATTTGAAACAGGGTCTAGGTAGGTTGCTGAGAGTCTTGCTACGTTGCTGTGGCTGTCCTCGAACTTGCTAGCCTCTTGTCTCAGCCTCCCAAGTGTGGGGATTACAGGTATGTGCCACTATGCCTGGTTAGGAATTCTTAAAAATTACTTGTTTTGTTATAAGTGGTAAGAGATCATTTATGGAAATTTTAAGAAATGCAAGGAAAAAAAAAAAAAAAGGAATGGAGAAAATGTCCCTTTGGACTCACTCCACAGAGACAATCTTGGAGAATTTAAAGCAAGTCAAAACAAAAGTTAGCTATTAGTAATAATGATATCATGGTATGAGTGGAATTGGTTTACTTTTCATTTTTTGATTGTGGGAAAATACACATTAAAACTTACCATCTTAACCATTTTTAAGAATACAATTCAGTGTCATTTGTTCTGTTTTTGACAGATTTTCTTCTCAATAATTTATAAGCTTTAAAATGAATTTAGTAGCATTCTTTTTAAATTTTCTGTTGTAGAACAGTATTTATTGCATGGGAAATACTCTTGATTATTAGAATTCTCTCAAAAATATCTAAGGCTTTTAAAAAGTCGTTCTCTGATATCTTTTAAAATTTTTTCATTGTCACAGTTACATTCGTATTCTTTTAAGGGAATTTTTAAAAATTAATTTTTAACTGATACATAGAAGTTGTGCACATTTGTTGGATAACTATGTGATGTTTTGATACATGCATACAGCGTGTAATGCTCAAATCAGGGTAAGTGTATCTGTCTCTTCAAACATGTATCATTTATGATGAGAACATTCAACTACCCTGTCTTTTAGCTTTCTGGAATGTGCTGCACACTATCATTATTTACAGTCACCCCAGGGTGTGGTAGCATCGAAGTGTGATTAACGCCCATCGATCAACCTTTCCTCTGTGTCTAAATTCTTGACTTCCATTTGATAATGTGGAACCTACACTTGGCTGAAAATAGATAGCTTTAATTCTCTTGAAGTTTTCCCTGTATTCATTTCTCTTTTCCATTTATAACTGTCCTTTTGGGTGCTTTTACATTTTTGCTTTCATTTCTGGTGTTTATCTATTGTGTGTGGATTTGTGTGGTTTCTTTTCCTTGTCCTTGGATTCATTGATGATGTTATATTTTTCCCTAAATTCCTAAGATTTTTTCAGTACCATTTCTAACATCATGAGTTGAAAGTTTTGTTGCTTATTCATTTCCTTAGTAATATGAAAAACAATTGATGCTATATATATATATATATATTTTACTTATTTGGTCAAACTCTTTGGTCTGATATACATCACTTTTATTTTGATGATTTTCTAAACCATCTGTCATATATTTAGAATAGTATTTAAAATAATTATTAGAAGCGTTATTTATTTAGAAGAGCATTTTAGTTGTTACTTTGAGGAGTTACTTATTTAGAAAAGTGGTTTCAGTAGTTACACAGTGGGGTCATTCTACATTGTTGATATTTTATTTGTTGCATTATTTTTAGTTTAACACACTGAGGTCAGAGAATATGATCTGTATAATTTTTATATTTCATAGTCTGTGGAAACTTTCCATATGGCCTAATATATGATGAATGTTTTGAAATATTAAAGTGTCATTTAAAACATATATGGTCTTTCTAGGGCAGAATTTTAGGAACTCTGTTTTAGTGTTATTAATCACATTGCTTGTTTTATACTTTTCATTCTTATTGAGGATTACTATTACGACTGTATTGATTGTATTTCTGCCCACTTTCCTTGCATTTTTTAGTGTTTTAATGGCATCTATCTCTTTTGTTGTTGTTTATAAATTTTAGAGGTGAGTTTTCCTCCTCTAGGACGTTTGTGCTATCCGTGGGTTGCAAAACTTTGTAACAGCCCCCTTTCTAGGCCTTTCTCCCTATTTTCATTTTTTTCCTATTGCTCATGTGTAAACTAGAGAGATCTATGCAGGCAGAGAAACCGTATCTTTCATTCACTGTTTTCTGTCCCCTCTCTCCTTTCTCTACCCACGCCACCATTGTCACAAGTCTAAGATGCATTACTGAATTAAAAACAATTTCTGGGCCAGGCGGCGTGGCACATGCCTGCAATCCTAGTACTTGGGAGGTTGAGGCAGGAGGATTGCAAGTTTGAGGTCAACCTCAACAACTTAGAGAAACTCTCAGAAGTTTAGTGAGACTGCTTTAAAAAAAAAAAAAAAAATCCTTCCCAAGGATAATTTTATGAAGTAACTGAGAAAAAGAAATTGCTGACAAATTCTTTTTTGAGGCCAAAGTGCAATATTAGAGGTGATTTATTGTTTTCCTTTCCAGGCGCTTTCTTTTGACACAGAGGAAGACATCCATTCTGGCTTCCGGTCGCTTCTCACCCAAGTGAACAAGCCCGACACCAAGTACTTGCTGAGGACAGCCAACAGGCTCTTTGGAGAGAAGACTTGTGATTTCCTCCCGGTATGTTGAGTCAGTAGTAGAAGCACAAAACTCATATTCAGAATGCCTGATGAGGTACAGTCAGGAAGAAAGGACCTAGACACCAGGCATGGTGGTGCACGCCTGGAATTCCAGCTACTTGGGAGCACGAGGCAGGAGGATCATGATTACAAATCAACTTAGGAAGACCCTGTCTCAAAAATAAAATAAGGGCTGGAGATGTAGCTCAGCAGTAGAGACTTGCCTAGCATGCTTGAGACCCTGGGTTCCATCCCTAGCTCTGCAAAACAAAAAAATTCGTGAAGAACTTTAAAAAGTTATGATAAACTTTTTTGTAAAAAGTTCACAGCTCTATAATTATACCTTGTATTACTTAAAATGGCTACTTCTAAATTTCATTTATTCATCTCTGGTCATTCATTTCTTTGACATTTTAATATCTAGTAGTCTAAGACACTCAAATTTAAAAGATATGTACTCTCGCTCTCTCCAAATATATTTTTTGGACTGAGGATGGAATCCCGGGCATTATTCCTCAGAACTACACCCTCAGCCCGTTTTTATTTTTTGTTTTGAAACAGGGTCACTCTAGGTTGCCGAGAGTCTCACTAAGTTCCTGAGGCTGCCCTGGAACCAGTGATCCTTCCATCTCAGCCTCCCAAGTACTCAGATAATAGGTATGTACCACCATGCCCGGCTTCTTTTTAATTTCTCAGAAAAGGATATAGTATTCAGAATGCTTGGACACTTGCTAACAGTTTATTTAGCAATGTGGCCTCACTCGACATTTTCCTTTCCGAAGACATTTAAGGAACGCTGTCTTCAGTTCTATCACGCTGAGTTGGAGCAACTGTCCTTTGACAAGGACCCGGAGAAGTCCAGGAAACACATAAACACTTGGGTCTCAAAAAAGACTGAAGGTCAGAATTATGCGTTATTCCACCCTCCTCCCCACCCACCTTACTTCTTTCTTGCTTCTCCTTCCTCCTTTCCCTTCTCCTACCCTCCCCTTTCTCCTCCCCACTAACTGATTTCCCTGGAGTTTCACGTGGTCAGAGCAATGTTGACTGGCTGGCTGGGCCTCCTGGTATATTTGAACCTTAGGCGGCTCATCGAGGTACTGATTAGAAGCTCAGAGTTTCAAAACCAGAGAATTAATTTTGTCTATTATCTTTGGAACAGACAGATACAAGTGTCCCAAGAAATTCATAGGCCACATTTCCAACTCAACCCTTGATACTAGAACCTACTGTCACTGGCCTGTAATGTTCACATGTCAGGCGACTGCATCCTGTCTGTAAAAGGAGGATGGAAAGATCTTCTTCTGAGTCATGCACCTGGGCCCCTCCCTCTGGGGTGTGTGGTCTCCACCCCGCCACATGTTGAGGTGACACTTCCTACAGCTCTCTTCATGCTCCCACTGAAGCTCCCTTAATTAGACTACTTAATGAGTCTGGACTTGATTGGTCACCTGCAGACCCTCTCTCAGGGCTGATCACGTCCACAGGGCTGAAAACACCGCCACGTGGGGCTGAACCTTTCTCCTTTCTGTGTTAGAGAGTGACATATTCATTGGCTAGCCCCTCTGATCAATTATGGGCTGGTGATTGAACCTTTCAGACTCTTCCGTACTAGTAGTGTTGAAC
>PVLC010040042.1:0-14010 GCA_004027655.1 Graphiurus murinus
AGGAGGAGAGTATATTTTACCTTTGGTTATTTTTTCTGTGATGGCTTTTCTTCTGACAACAGGAGAGTAGAGAGGACATGGTCTTCTTTTATGCATATACAAGTTTCCAAATGATACTATTTTCATTTTCTTTGAAGAACTTTTAAAAAAATTAGCAAGTTATGTATAATGACACCAAGTTCCTTTAGTTTTTTTTTTTTTTTTTGTCTGAGAAACTCTTTATTTTTCTTTCTCATTTGGAGGAAAATTTGACTGCAATCAAAATTCTAGGTTGATTGGCTTGACTTTTGCTTTGTTTTTCATTTTTATACTTTAAATTTTTCACTGTATTCCCTTTCTTTTTACATGATTTCTGAGCAGCCAATGAAATTCTTTTCCCTCTTCATTACAAGTAAGTTTCCCAGTTTCTTAAGATTTTCTGTGTTTGTTTTCTTGCAGTTTGAATATGATATGCCTAGATTTACTATTTATTTTCTTTTAGCATTTTTTCCTGCTTGATGTTCTCTGAGATTTCTGGATATGTAGTTTGGTGTTTGGCATTCATTTTCTCAAGTATTTCAAGTATTTATTATACTTTTTTTTGTGGTACTGGGGACTGAACCCTGGGATGTTCTGCCTCTGACCTACATCCCCAGTTCTACTTCATTTTTTATTTTGGAACAGAGTCTCACTAAGTTGCTGAGGGCCTTGCAAAGTTCCTGAGACTGTCCTCAAATCTGTGAGACTCCTGTCAAGCCTCTCAAGTACTAGGATTACAGGTATGCACCAATGTGCCTGGCTTCTTTTCGTTTTTCTATTTGTTCCCTTTCTGGTATACCAATATCATAGATATTATACGTTTTGTAAATGTTCCTCAATTTTTTACTTTTCTCTCTACCTTTTTTTCATTCTTCCTTTGCATTTCGGTTTGGTAACTTTATGTGCATTTATCTTTAAATCTACTGGTTTATTTTTCATCTAAACTACTGATGATTTCACCAAAGACATTTTTTTCATTTTCATTACATTATCTTTTATTTCCAGCTTTTCTTTCTTATTCTTAATTTTATCTCTCTGCTAAGAGTACACATCTGCTCTTGCATGTTGTTTATCTTGTTCATTAGAAAGCTTAGCACAAGCCGGGCGTGGTGGTGCACGCTTAAAATCCCAGCATTTGGGAGGCTGGGACCGGAGGATCTGGGTTCGCGGCCAGCCTCAGCTACTCAGTGAGGTACTCTGTAACTTAGTGAGACCCTGTTTCAAAATAAAAGAATAAAAAATAGGGCTGGGGGTATAGCTCGGAGGTAGAATGCCTCCGAGTTCAATCCCCAGTACTGCAAAAAAAAAAAAAAAAAAAAAAAATGCTTAGCACAGAGGAAGGAAGATGGCAGCATAGAGGTAGACATCATGTTTCAGTCATTCTGAGACTCAGAACTCAACCACCAGGAAGATTGCTTTTTCACACTGGAAGGAAAGCAGCAGAAAACTCAACAGAACAATGAAAGTTGAAGCACAGCGGAATGAGAGCCAGAGAGAGAGCAAAGGACTGTAAAGAGCTTTACACACCTGGTGAACAGAGTGGCAGCAGCAGTGCCATCTTGGTCAGGCTGTGCTGGGGCTGGTGGCTCCCAGAGCCTGCCAGCAAAGAAGTAGTAGATTCCTGGGAAGCCAGTGACTACAGACCATCATCAAGAGCAACTGGCATTTTGCTCTGGCTTGACAAGACCCACCTACCCAGATGACCCAGCTACATCCTGTGGCTGCAGCTGAACCCATGTCTTTTGGCAGAGACTAGAGTACTAATGTCTAGAATATACAAAGAACTTAAAAGACTTTACACTAAAAACAAAAAAAAAAAACAAAAAAAACAATCAAGAAATAGGCAACTGAATTAAACAGACAATTCACAAAAGAAGAGATAAACATGGTCAATAGATACATGAGAAAATGTTCAACATCATTAGAATCAGAAAGATGCAAATCAAAACTACACTGAGATTCCATATAACCCCAATCAGAATGGCAATCATCAAGAAGTCAAATAACAGTAAATATTGGTAAGGATGTGGGGAAATTGGAACTTTTGTACAGTTAGTGGGATTGCAAATGAGTTCAGCGGCTATGGAGATCAGTGTAGAGATTCCTCAGAAAACTGGGAATGAATCCACCATATGACCTGGCTATACCACTCCTGGGTATCTTTTCAGAGGGGCTGAAATCAGAGAACTACAGTAATATATGCATACTCATGTTCATAGCAGCACAATTCACAGTAGCCAAATTACAGAACCAGCCTATGTGTCCATCAAGAGAAGAATGGATTACAAAATTATGGAATATAGAATGAAATTCTACTCAGAAATAAAGAACAAAATTATGTTATTTGCAAGAAAATAGAAAGATCTAGAGAATATTATCTTAAGTGAGATTAGCCAGTCACAGACACCTCAGTGGAGCCAGGGAGGTGGTCTACGGAAGGGGAGGGGGGAGACTGAGGTTCATTAATGGAAACACTAACATTGACTGTGTGTACATATGTGAATATAACAACGTCAGTCTCAGTACTCTGATTGGGAAGGGGAAAGTGAGGAGGTGGGGCGGCACCAACTGCTGTGTGCACATATGTCACCATCAACATGATTAACATTATGATGTGAGGCAATAATGCACCAATAAAGCACATTATAAAAAAAAGAAAACATATTTATCACAGTTGCTTTAAAGTTTTCATTTGATGATTCCAGAATCTCTGCTATGTCTTAATCTTGTTTGTTTTATCTTTTCATATTGTTCATTTTGCCTTTTAATATGACTTGTAATGTTTTTTGTTTGTTTGTTTGTTTGTTTGTTTTTTGCTTGAAATCTGGAACTGATAAAAAAGTATTGCCCTTTTGAGTAGGGTTTTTAGGTGTTACAGGAAGGCTGGAGGAGGCTGAAACTTAATGATTTTCTTCCCCAGGTTCTTTAGGCTGTGGTAAAATAGTTCGTCTGAGATCATGTATTCATCAAGAGATGAATGGGTTATGAAACTGTGGTATATACACACAATGGAATTTTACTCAGCCATAAAGAAGAACAAAATTATGTCATTTGCAAGAAAATGGGTAAAATTAAAAAATATGCTAAGTGAGATTAGCCAATCTCAGAAAGTGAAAGATCCTATGTTTTCTCTCATTTGCAGAAGCTAGAAAGAAACTGGAAACAAAAGAGACTTCAAAAAATGCGAAAGATACAAGTAGACTAGTGGAAGGGGATTTAGGGAGGTAGATGGGGCGGGAAAGGAGGCAACCAGATAAAACAGGGAAAGCAATACTATGTACATCTGTGAAGTTATGAACAGGAAAGGGGAGTGAGGTGGGAGGGATCCAGAGAGAAATGCACTGGGTGCTATGTGCATGTATGTTTCTATCACACTAAACCTCAATATATGACTACAAGTCACCAATAAAAGTATGTAAGTATGTTAAAAAGTTATGTGTGTGATTGAAAAATGATTACTTTCCCTCCTACTCCAGCTTTCAGCAGGAGGTGATATTCTTCTCATCTTGACTATAAGGACTCAGTGTAGCTCCTGGAGGTAAAACTACCCCAAAGAATGCCATTTTCCCCAAACGGGGCCCCCAGCAGGAGACTTTAACTCAAGCCCATTCACACTCAACCTATGGATGTTTTTGAATCACTGTTTACATATTCCTACCATGACTGTCTCCAGAGGCTTCCACCCTTGGGAAGCTTTGCCTCTCTCCCTGCTTCTCAGCTTTTGGAGCAGTGGTTTGTCCTGGGACTTCAATACTCCAATAGATCTCAGTAAAGTTGCAGTTGGTTCAGTTTTGTTATTTGGTTTTTATGACTTCTACATCCTTTCCATTTGGGAGCAGAAACTCAGTTATTCATTAATTATTTTATGAAATAAATAAATACAAATCAAATGCTGAGTTTGACACTGGCTGAAATCTGGATAACTTGCAACTACTTTCCTCTAGCATATTATATATATATATATCTCAGAAGAGAAAAATAGAAAAGCTTCCTTTAATTAAGAAAAATATACAAAGAACTCAAGAAACTCACCACCAAAACAAACAAACAAACAAACAACCCAATCAAAAAATGGGCAAGTGAACTAAATAAACACTTCACAAAAGAAGAAATACAAATGGCCAATAAATATGAGAAAACATTTTCAGCATCATTAGCAATCAGAGAGATGCAAATAAAAATTTCCCTAAGATTTCACCTATAGCCAATTAGGATGGCAATCATTAAAAACACAAACAATAATAAATCCTGGCAAGGACATGGAGAAGTAGGAACTCTGATACTTTGCTGGTGGGATTGCAAATTAGTGCAACCACTTTGGAAAACAGTGTGGAGAGTCCTCAGAAGAATGGCAATGAACCTACCATATGACCCAGCTATACCACTTCTGGGTATCTATTCAAAAGAATGGAAACCAGACTACCATAGCAATACATGCTTATCTATGTTTATAGCTGAACAATTAATAATTGCCAAAATATGGAACCAGCCAAGATGTCTACCAACAGATGAATGGATTACAAAATTATGGGATATATCCACAATGGAATTATACTCAGCCATAAAGAAGAAACAATTATGTAATTTGCAGGAAAATTGATGAAACTGGAGAATATTATGATAAGTGAGATTAGTCAGTCACAAAAAGTGAAAGATTGGATATTATCTCTCATATGTAGAAGCTGGGGAGAAATTGGGACACAGGAGAGACTCCAGACAAAGGGGGAGAAAGATTGATAGAGTGAAGGACCTAACTGAGGGAAGTGGAAGGGGGGAGGAGGACTTGAAGAAGGACACACCTCAGTGGACATGATGTACATACACAAATTTATCAAAGCCAATCACTCTGCTGAGCACAGGAAGGTAAGGAGGGAGAGGGAGTTGGTCGGAACTGGGAGAGGGCTCAAAGAGTGCTGTGTGCGTGTATGCCTCTATCACCCTGAACTACATCAAGATGTATGATTACAATGCACCAAAAAAAAAAAAAAAAAAAAAAAAAAAAAAAAAAAAAAAAAAAAAAAAAAAAAAGGAAAGAAAGAAGAACAGCCAACAGCACAATAGTTATACAAAGAGAGATTTTACAATTAAAGATACTAATGTAGAGAAATTACTTTTAATAAAATACACACCAGCTGATTCAGTCTCTTCCCTTGGATATAAGGAACCTATCTTTCATCTGTACTCTCCTGTTGTCAGAAAAATTATTTGTATGTCCCTCGAGATAAGAATAAAGCAACAAAAAAACAAAAAGTAAACTGAAGTCTGTTTTTACACTTTCTAAACATTTCTTGTATGCTTAGCTTAAACTTGTAGGGCAGGATGCCATCCTTTGAGATTTCAGTCATGATGTACTTTGGATTTCTCCAAACATTTTATTAGGTCTTTTGATACTGTATAAACTACATGTTTTACTGAAGTCTTTGGGTGAGCTGCCCTATTTTTTCTAGAAGAATAACAAACAGAAACCATTTTTAGTGTTACTTCTTCCCTTGGCTCTATTTTAATAGAACATCACATCCTTTAGCAATACTTCCTGAGTATTCTTCAAGTGGTTTTATCTCCTTTTATCAAATCATGCCTGCCACCTACACAATGACATTATATACCTGTACTTCCTTGACTTTTCTCTAACTACATTATAGCTAGAATTATTTTACATCTGATACAATGTATTTTTATTGGTGCATTGTAGTCTCACACCAAAGCAGTTCATGGTGACAGTGGTATACATGCACACAACACTTGTGAGCCTCCCTGGCTCCCTCCCTAATCACTTCCCCTACCATAAATGATATTGAAATTGGAATTGATAATTTCCCATATGTACATAATTTCAATGGAAGTTTTTTCTTCATTAATTCTCTCTCCACCCACCACCCTCCATTACTCCACTGGAGTTTCTCTTCCATTAGCTAAATTATTAAATTATTTCTTATATCCTGATTACTTTCTAGTTTCCATGTATGAAAGAAAACATATGACCTTCACTTTCTGTGACTGGATAGTCTCACTTAACATAATGTTCTCCAGGTCCATTCAATTTCCTGCAAATGACATAATTTTGTTCTTCTTTAATGCTGAGTCGAATTCCATTGTGTGTATATCCTATAGTTTTGTAATCCATTTATCTGTTGATGGACACCTAGGCTGATTCCATGATTTGGCTATTATGAATTGTGTAGCTACAAGCATGGGTATGCATGTATCACTATAATATCTGCTACTCCATTTTAAGGCCCAACAAAGGCTTAGGGTTCATTTAAAGGTAAAATTATGGTCTTTGCTTTTTCTATTCCTCCTCTCTCCAACCTCATCTCCCTAACACTGTTACACTCTTTCTATCCCAATTGCATTGGGATCCTCTATCCACTCATCAGAGATAATTTCCAAGATGGTATTCAAGCACCTCTAAAGCTCTAGATCTGCATATCAAATTATTGCTGAATCTCTACTTAGAGATTCTAACAACTCAAACTTGGCTTGGAAATGCTTCTGTTAAGCCTGTCCTCTTTCTAACCTTTCCTTAGTAAATTACGATGATATGAGTTGCAGAGCCTCAAAACCGAAGCCTCTTTCAACCCTCCCATCTTCTTCCTACCAGGCCTAAACAATTCATGTACTGAGTTAATAGTTACTCAGCCTGAATACCATATGTCACATCTTCTCTCCTCTTCTCCCATTCTCATTTTTGCTTTGATGTTCAGCTGTCTCCAGAACTTCTGTCACAGCCACTTAGAGGTCTTCTTGCAGTCTCTCACCTCCTTCAACCATCTTTCAGCATCAATGCAGAAATGCCTTAAAACACAATTCTGATCATGTCACATCCTCTCTTAGGAAATCATAGGAAGACAAGAATATACACGTAGGTATTATAATCTATTTTAATTAAGAAATACAAAATAATAAAACTAAAAAGGGATACAGGAACCTATTATCCATGGTGAATAAAAGATGGTTCTGTAGGGAGACATGGAATGATGAGCTGTGTTGCTGTGCTGTGGAAAGAAATTAGTCTCTGGGCATGGTGCACTGCATTGCACTGCTGGCCCTTCTCAAGGAAACCCAAGCCCTAGAGGAGACCTGCTGGGCCTCAGATCCTCTTCATTTAACCTGCCAGTGCCATCAACCCCCGGCTTACAACACAGTATGCACAACTACTCTGGGCAAGTGAAATCCAGTTGAGGAAAACTGATGAGAAAAAAATTGCCAGAAAAGATGACAAAGAGCAGGAGTAAGAAACTCCAAGTCTATCTATTATGGCAAGGTTTTGGAGACTGTTTAATTCCCAGAAAAGAATTTAGTACTAAAATGGAAAGACTGATTGTATTGCTAGAATTATTCTTTCACAAGAATATCAGACACAATGCTAGACAATCTTTGTTTATTAGCTAATGGAATTTAAACTGAAATTTTATGTCCTTAATCATATATCCTAATAAACTGGTGCTTCCAAACTTTGGTAGCATACCTGAGAAGATTGAAAAAATAAGCAGGAGAGAGAGGGAGGAGGATGGGTTAGGTATATACATGAATGTTATATTAGTATATAATATATTATGATAATATATAAAATGATATACAGTCTATTCTCATTATTTATTGTGTTATACAGTCACCAAAATAACTGAATTAGTGAATATTGAATTACTCCTCCTAGGCAAAATACAGGGTTAGGTGTCAGCAAGGCTGTGGTCTTATTTTTGTCAAGAATCAATACATAACTTTGTTTTGTGTGTATTTTTGTTCAGTGACACCTTATTTTATATATTGTTGATTTATTAACATGGAATTCACAATTGCACTATAGCTCATGCATGAGTAAGACATATCTAACACATATTTCTTGTACAAGGCACAGCCCAGTTCTCTTGCATCTAGCAGTGCTAGAAGCATTTTAGCACCATATTTGAAGGACATAAAGAGATAACAACAAAAAATAAAAAATGTGAAAAACATGCTACAAATAAACTGTTAAAAGGACACATTTTCAAAAGAGCTAAAACAAGAAGACAGAAAAATGCCTTGTTTGACTTCAGCTAGGTAGGAGAATTTGTGTATGGGGCCAACTCAAAACTTTCCCCAATCTGTGCATATGTATTTGTGGATGGCCACAAAAGTACTACAACTATTGAGGTTAACAAGAAATTTTAGCAAGTAGATTAATTCTAAAAAGTAAAATTCACAACTAATGAGGATGAATTTTATATGCATACACAAATATAATATGAAATATAGTGTGTGTATGTATGTGCGTGTGCGTGAGAGAGAGAGAGAGAGAGAGAGAGAGAGAGAGAGAGAGAGAGAGAGAGAGGATATACTGAGACAGAGAATAAAAGGGTACATTTGGAAGTTGGCATATGAGTAAAGTAGGCAATAATAAAATAATTTTCTCCTTAAATTCAATGATCAATTAACTTAATAAAGTCTTAGTTTACTTCAATATATGTGATTTATGAGAATGTGACAGCATACAAGTGCTAAATCTAAAATCATATAAGCACCTCCAAAATTACTCCCCACTTCTAAGAATGAAAATAGATAAAAATGATAGTAATAATTTTTTTTCTCTAACATTGCCAAAAATCAATCAGTCTTTGTCATTTTTCTTTTTCTTCAAACTCTCAAGTCACTGAATTTCTGTTTTTCTCAATACTTTGGAAAGACTGTCATGACACCTATTTCTAACTTAAGCTGACAGTTTAAAAAGCTCAATCATAAAGTCACGAACTTAATAAAATCACTAGGCAGGACTAAAAAGAAAAGCAAGAAAGGAAATCATATTATAGAAGATCAAGTTAGGGTAATGCTTTGTTATAAAATACAAGTCACTGGCCTAGTCATTGATTTAAGTGGGTGATGGAAGTAAATCCTTTTAGGATTAAAGAGAAAACAAATGGGAAGAAGGAGAAAGAAAATAATCATTTCCATATCAATTGCAATGAAATGAACAAAACAAATCCATGCAGGATTATTTAGAAAAAGAAAACAATATTCTAAAATCACATATTTAAAAACAAAAGATGATAAAAATGAATGTTTCCAAGAGAAAACGTGCTAACACTGGAAAATTAAATTATTTATTTATTTATTTACTTATTTATTTTTCAGTACTGGGGATTAAACCCAGGGACATTCTACACCCCCAGTCCAATTTTTTTAATTTATTTTGAAACAGGGTCTCATCAAGTTATAGAGGGCCTCACTAAGTAGCTGAGGCTGGCTGCGAGCCTACGATCTTTTTGTCTCAGCCTCCTAAGTACTAGGATTACAAATGTGTGCCACCATGCCCAGCTAAATTCTTTATAAAAATTAGATAAGGGAAGAGTTTTCTGGTGAGCTTATACAGATTCTCTAAGAAATTTAATTATTGCATCAAGATGACAAATTCACTCAAATGATCCTCTTAAAAAGCTTATAACAACTCTTTTATTATTTTTACATTTGCCACTTAGAGGCTCAATCTCCGCTTACATTCAACAGTGATCTGAACTTTTCCAGGATCAGAGAATATCAGAAATACTAGAATAATAGAAAAGGTCACCCAAGCCAGATTGGAAATTAACCATTAAATTATTCCAAATTGAACACGTGTGCAAAAACTACACAGTAGAAAAAGTACCCATTGCAAAATGAAGAATTGATCTTACAGTTCTTTGGTGGTCCCTGTGCCATGAATTATATCTGACATATTAATAATAATCAGAAAGAGGCAGAGAGTTTAAGTAAAAAATATGTAAATTGTAAAATTTAAAAGACACTTGATAGACATATGAAATGCATATATCAAGTTTAGGCAGTTTGAAGCTTTTCAAAAGGCAAAGCCCAAAGCCCAAACTAAACCAAAGCAATTTCTACCAAAATAGAATTTAAAATGAGTTGGGAAAGTAAATGTGTAAGTCTGTAAAAAGAAGGCTCAAAGCAGAGTAACACCAGCTACTGTAGTTATGATTTTGGATAGAGTAGATGAAGAAAACATACAGATAATACATTTTTTTTAAAAACTCTAGTGGCCTTATTGTGGATATTCTAACTACCCTGATTTTATCATTACATAGTGTACTGGTTTGTGAAGATATCACATTGTACTCCGTAAAGTATGCAATTACTCTGTGTTAATCCAAAACTTAAAAAAACGCAAGCAAACACACATATACACATGGGCATTCACAAATTATCCCTTTGTCAACTCCGAAATCTGCAGAAAACCATGAAGAAGAGGAGACATATTTTAAAATAAAATTTAAAAATAAATGCTTTATAAAAATTTTATCAGTGTAAAAAAGAATCTTTATGAAGAATTAAAGCTTAATTGAAACAACGTAACAAAAATTAACATTTGTTTATTATTTGTGGCATATCAGACATTGTTCTAGTTACTGCAAAGATATTTAACTTACTCATTTCTTAAAATAACACTACAATGTATATATTTTTGTCCTCATTTCCTCTATGAGGAGGAGACTGCGATTTTAAGAGGTCAAGGTCCCAGGGTTGGTAAATATTAGAGCCAGAATTTGTGTTATAGAGCTCATTCTCTTAACTATGACCAAGACTGAAAAAAATTTCTCTTTGTACCATTTCAAAACCAAAATAAAACAAAACAAAAACATTTATTTCTAAAACTCTTAGCCATAATATTCTCCATTCACTCTATAACTATCTACCCTTTCATTTTTCTTACTTTCTTTCCTGCTTCCATCATTTTCTCCTAATTCCCTCTATTTTCTTTCTTCTATTCTATTTTCTAACTGTATTCTTCTCACTCTTTAACATATTACAGAGAACTAAAATGCATTTTATCACATAAATGAAATAATTCTGTAGTCCATATCATGCTTTTCACTCTTCAAATACCTACAAGGTAATTAATTAGGCTTTTTGTACTTTTAAATATTGCAGGAGAGATGCTAAGTTAGTGAGCTATGGTAGGAGAAGAACTTGTGCTCCTATTCTACATAAATCACAATCATGCATTAGACTGAGCTGGAGGTCATTAGCAGGTCATTAGCACAAACAATCTCGGGGCCCACTCCTGAATAGACTGGATTAATAAACAGAAGTTGAAAATTGGGAGAATATAGACTCACAAATATATTTGTTTGGCCCATGCTGTGTTTTAAACTTTTTATGTTTATAAATCAACAAGCTTACATGAGAAAACATGAGTTTCTGGTTTCTCTTAAAAACTTAAATCTGACACTGTTATTGCTGAAATTTTCAAGGTAACAATCAGATGATATTAAGTAACAATATCTGGTTCCCTTAGATAAGTTTAGGATTCTTACCCACAGTCCCGTTCATTCATTTTTACCTGCTAGACCCTGGTAGAGGGCTGATTTTGTGGACTCCCAATTTTAAATATTCCAAATTATATTACCACTCCCTTGGAATGGAATGGAAGAAATTAAGAACTTTCTTCTTATTTGGTTTGTAACTTTTTTTAACCTATTATTTCATATTGGTTCTAAAATTGACCTAGTTTGGAAACTTACTAGTCCATTTTTAGAGATTAAGAATGACACCTAGGAGCACTAGGACTGACATTCTTGTATAAAATAGGAAAAATCAAGGGTCAGCCCAAGAAATAAACTGTGTAAAATCTGGAGCAGATACAATTAAAAAAAAAAAAAAGTAATATCAACCATAGGTAATGAAAGTGAGTCAGTGAATGATAGTAATCATAAATATTTGCGATTTTAATATCAGAAATTCTCTTTGTTTACCCCAAATGTGTTAGGCTAAAAAGCATAGTTGAAGGATAGCTTCCATGTTTTTGAATGGGTAGAGCTTAGAAGTGGCAAATGAGGTGACCAGAAGGGAGGCAAGTGGATTTGTCTTGAAGAGGTGTTTTCTGATTGTTAGTGATTTTTATTTAGATTATATGCTAGAGATCCACAAAATAGTAAATTTTTAAAGTACTGTTTTCATTTATATTTTATGTAAGTATGATTGAGAAAACTTCAGTTAATCTGACATTATGAAAGGAAGCAAATGTTAGGAGGTTTTTAAAAGAATTCTCATACTACAACCTTGGTGTATAATTGCCCTAGTATTTGGAATTAGACTGGTTTAGATTTGAAATATAATCACTAAGTCATTTTATGTAATATTGGAAAAATTACTTAAAGCATTCTGAACCATAAGTTCTTTATGTAATACTGGAGAAAAATCTAAACTAAACTTGTTTTTGTAAGATAATGAACCCACATCTCTTAGTCTAGTAGCTGAGCTTTATAAAAAATTTTTTAGTTTTCAACTGTGTCCTTTATTGCTCTCACAAAGACGAAACAGATTTCCAAAGGCAAGAGTGAATATAGAGGAAAAGTTTGGTCCCAAGTTTTCTTGAGGTTATATACTAAGATTTATAGAGAAGGATATTAAAAATTAAAATAATGTCTACTAGAGAAGGTTACTGTCGCATTTAGAATTCATATGAAACAAAATAAAATTCTATAACTTAAGAAATTGCTGACATTTCCAGTTAACCTTGTATTTTGTGGTTCTTTAGAGGAATTATTAAGGATGAGATGACATCTTACTTCATGGCTGGCTTCAACATACTTCTCCCAGAACTGACATGGTGTGGTGTTGTGTTCCAAGAATTTTTCCCTTCTTTCGTTTTCAATAGTATTTCTGTATCCTTGGTGTTTTTGATATTTTCTGGAAAGGCCTGGGCTCCCATTTGCTGTTTGTATTACTCACATTCCACACCTAATTCTTGCTGGGTCATTTTTATCCTCCTTGATTGCAGATAAAGGTTTTCCTTCAGGTAATTATTTTCTCTATGTCAATATTAGAGGGTTTAGTGTCCCTAGTATCTCTATACCTTTGAAGAGTCTAGGTCCCAGTGATATGGCTCCCAGGGCATGTAAAACCCAGCAGAAAACAAAAGCCCCTTTTCTGGTCTTTGCTTCAAATGTTCCCCAGTGATCCACATAATCCAAAGTTTCTTAATGCCAATTTCATGGCATTATATTTTATATGTACTTGTTGTATATTACATAACACAGTAACACTTACTTTTTCAACCCTCTATTTTGAACTCTCCACATTGCTTAGTCTCTTATTATAGACAAATGTGAAATGGGAGATATTCCCCAAATCAACTTCTATGGCAGGCTTCCTGGCCTACTAAGGAGAAAAAGATATCTAGAAAAAGATTCTGAAAAGATAGAAACAAAAAAGGAAACCCAAAACCAAAAACATTAATGCAAGCTGAACTAGAGCAGAGATCAGGGCATTAGAAATAGACAGCATCAGACACAGAGAAAATAGTTTGTGATTATTGAATCTTATATTGCCCAAGTCAGTGTTGGGTGATTTGTTTATACATGTATGTATGTATGTATGTATGTGTGTATGTATGTAAATATATATATGTTATATATATATGCGTGTGTGTAATATATATATAGATACATGCACATACAATAAATGAACATACATATATATGTATATACACAAAGCATATATATGTATATTTATAGTCTCATTCATTCTTACAACAGTCTAGTAAACTGTATTTTACCTCCTTTAATATAAATAAATTGACACTGAAAAAATTAAATTACTATCCAACATTATATAATCACCAAGTTAAAAAAAAAACCTAGAATTTAAAGCCAGATCCAGCTATATTTTTCAATGAAACACACTGTTCACATATCACATTTTCATCAGTTTTGATGAGGATGTCTTAGTGGTGTCTGAGGCAGTGATTTGAGTGAGTGGACTTATTGTGGGGGTGATTTCAATAGAAAATGATTGATGAAGGCAGAATGGAACAAGAATAAGAGCTAAGTAAGGATATGCAGCCTGATCCAGTACATAGTTCTGGAGTAAGAAGTAAGCCCTGGTTGGTTCCACCTTGAGGCGAGGGAGCCAACCTTTTGCATTTCCATGTCAATTAATTATTGATGGTGGTTTGTGGGGGAAGGAAGGACTGTGAGCAGTTAGAAGTTCTCACAGCACCAGGAAATGGGCAGTTCAAAG
>PVLC010040043.1:0-14022 GCA_004027655.1 Graphiurus murinus
GCATGCTTGTAATCCCAGCATTCGGGAGGCTGAGACCGGAGGATCCGGGTTCGCGGCCAGCCTCAGCTACCTAGTGAGGCACTCCACAACTTAGTGAGACTCGGTTTCAAAATAAAGAATAAAAAATAGGGCTGGGGGTGTAGCTCGGAGGTAGAATGCCCCTGAGTTCAATCCCCAGTACTGCAAAAAAAAAAAAAAAGAAAAAAGAAAAGTGCCTATGTGTTCAGTCTGTTGTGCAAATAATTGACCCTTTCTACTTGGTTGATAGGAAGCACAATAGATATAATAATCACTACAACTATATTAACTGTTTCAGTTTTCTCTTTCTTGATGCTGATTTTCAATGTTTTGAGCCTTATTCTTAAGCCAAATTATTTAATTATAAAAAAGTATGTGAAACATGTAGAAGATATAAAGTATATACATAATTATCAATGAACTCTATATAAAAACAATCATCATTAGTTAGAAAGTCTTATAGTACTAGTTATTGTAAGCTGATGTAGTTGCCCAATACCATAAATACCACCATTAGAGACTGTTCTAGAAGTTCCTTTCCCAACAGTAATCTTGAAATGTGTATATTTTAAAGTACCATTGGCTTGTTATTATCAGTAGTACTGAGATTAAAGATAGGAAGTTACTTAGAGAGCAAAATTGAGAAGAGACCAGCAAAAGGGAGAAAATGGTTAAGGGTTTGAAAATAAAATGGGGATGACACAGAATATTGACTTTGCCTATAACTCAGCTTGCTTTAGGGAAACCATTCCATACTATTCTCTGGCATATAACTTAAAGAAGAAATAATCATTGTACAATACGTCCTTTAATTAAAGAGGCCAACTGTAGAATGTGCATATGAATTGCTCAATGATATCCTTCAAATGGAGACTAGTGGGTAAGATGCTAGGTAAATTATATGGATTACAATTGAATAATGATGAATGGTCATAATTACTCATCGATGTTATATGAAATGCCTTTAATATATTATGAAGCCCTTAGATGGAAGGAAATACAAACATTAATGAGATATAACCTTTTTTTGCCTTCAGTGAATTGTGACTAAGAGACAAAATGGAAAGTACTAAGAGAGTACTCTAAACTCATTTGCCAAAGAGAGACCCAGTTCCTTTTGTTAGGAATTTTGCCAGGACCCATTGGAATACTATATAATTATATATTTCCTGATTATTCATATAATGCATTATTATTATTTAATAATTATTTAATGCATTATTATAATAATGCATTTATTATTCATGTAATAAATATATTACATATATTTATTTTACCTGTACTTTTTTGGTCTGGGGAACTGGGGATTGAACCCGGGGCATTGTACCTCTGAGAAATAACCCAAGATCTTTTTTTTTAATTTTAAAGCAGGATCTTGTTAAGTTTCTGAGGGTGTTGCTACATTGCTGAGGCAGGCTTCAAACCTGGGATCCTCCTGATTTAGCCTCCTAAGTACTTGGATTACAGGTGTATGCCACCACACCTGACTACATTTTAATGTATTTAATTATAATAACCTCTATTTATAGATAAATTATATTTCACTACAAATTATACACCTCTTATTTCTATTCTAAACAACAAACCTAGCTGGACAGGATAGTGAATGCTTGTAATCCCAGTACTTGGGAGGCTAATACAGGAGGATCCAGGTTTGCGGCCAGCCTCAGCTACTTAGGTGAGGCTCTCCACAAGTTAATGAGGCCCTGTTTCAAAATAGAAAATAAAAAATAGGACTGGGGGTGTAGCTCGGAAGTAGAATGCCCTGAGTTCAATCCCCAGTACCACACACACAAAACAAACAAACAAAAAACCTGCATGTAGAAGGCATTATTTTAATTTTACAGATTAAAACACTGAGGTTTAGTAAAGTATAAAAGCTAATAATGAGAGAGGTGAAATTTCAGTAAAGATTACTGTTCTTTCCCCTATCACATTATGTCCACTCCATTATTATTTCTCAGGCCTTTTCCAGTACTTAGAGAGAATGAAATGGGCATGAGAATGGGACCAGGTAAAGCAATATATCCAATTCTAAGTATCTGACCATTTATTAATTTGGGTAGCTTTTTCCAAATGTAGATGAGTGGGGTGGAGACTTCAACATAGAGTTGATCCATAGACTTTCTATTTTGCCCTGCCATAAGTTACTAGGTATGGTAGAGCCTCTAAGGTAGTCTCAAAGGTATCTTCTTGGTATCTAGGTCCTTATTAAGTCCTCTCCCCTTCAGTGTAGGCTAGCTTAGTGACTTAATTCTAATCAATAAGATATGGCAAATGTGATGGAATATCACTTTTATGAGTGGTTGAGAAATACTGAGATATCAGCTGGGTGTGGCAGTGCAAAGCTGTAACCCCAGTAGTCGGGAGGCTGAGAAAGGAAGGTTGCAGATTAAAGCCAGCCTCAGAAACTTAGGAAGACCCTGTTTTAAAATAATAAATAAATATCAAGGGCTTTACATTTATTATACCTGTACTAGAGGTAGAATGTCCCTGGGTTTCATCCCCAAAACCACAAGAAAAAAAAAAGACATTCATCTTGCTTTCTTTCTCTTTCTCATTCTGTCAAAGGTTGACTCTGAGAGAAGTCAGCTGTCACACCGAGAGTTCCCTCTTTGAAGAGACTTTCATGGAAGGTAACTGATTTTAGTCAACAGACAGCAAGAATCTGAGGCCTGCCTTAGAGCTACATGAGTGAACCTCAAAGCAAGTTCCTGAAACCTTGTCTCAGGTGAGCAAGGAGATAAGACCACAGCCCTGGCTGACACTTGTATTGTACCTTAGTGAAAGATGTAAGCCAGGGGTACTCAGAGAAGCTGAGAGAGATTTTCCCTATCCACAAATCTCTGAGAAAATAGTTTGCTAGCCACTATGTTTAGAGGTAATTTTTCAACAACATTAGTAAATAATTTATACAACAGGAAAAAATATGTCCCAGATTTGTGGAGATTTGATTGGACAAAGGCAATGGCTGAGTTACTGACTCAGAACAATGACTACATGGCATGAGCTCTTGAGCCATTAAAACATTTACTGAGTATAGTTCTTTAAGACAAATCTATGGAATCACTGTATTCAACCATATTTGCCTGATGAAGAAACCAAGGAACAGAGTTTTCCAAGTTTGCATAGCAAGTAAATTAGCAAAATTTTGATTTGGATCCAATAATGAGACCCTACAGATAGCATTCTTAAACTGTTAGCCAGCCATATTATATGTTTTGTTTATTGCCTGCTGTAGTTCTCTTTTTTCTTGATAAGGATATAAAAATATTTATCAAATTTATAATGAATTAAACTAGGAAACAAAAAGATTATAATACAGAACAGAAAAAGAGTTAAAATACAAATAGTTTTGGGGAATGTTCCAAATTTAACAAGGTTGGATTTAATCAGAATATGCACTGTATTTGCATTTTTAAAATGTTTAAGTAAAAATTGCAAGTGCCATGGCTTAGAAATTAAAGATTTATATTAAAGGACTATGGGATTTTAACATTAAACCCAATGAGTTAATAAGAAAGGTCCTCGGATTCTGGAATCTAATAATAGATGTATGCTTCATACAATGAAGCAAATGATAACTTTACTCTTTATGAAGAGTTCAGACTACACGTCATGGACTTAATCCAAAATTTGCCTAAATTTCTTTTAGAGGGCTTTAGACCACCTAAAAGAGTGCATCATAAGGGAATTTTGAGGGTGATTGTTGCTCCTCATGGGACACTTTCAAAATTTGAAGAGTATTTTTTGTTTTCAACTTTGCTTGTACCTTATATATTTCTAAGCATTTTATTTGATCACATATTTACTTCATTGCATTTTTTGCTTATATTAAACTCTATAGATTATGTAGATTTTTTTTTCTAGATGGAATGTGTATAGATAGATTATATTATCTATAAATTTAATTTCACTAATGGTGATTTTCACCAAAGGTAATCATTAGATTTGATAAGCTCAATAAGAATAGGAATACATTTAGGTTAGTGTGGAGAATTGAAACTATATTGCTTTGAAAAGAATTGGAAATCTTTGAGATGGTGTGAAAGGCAGAAGAGAATTATCACTGTAGGATAGCATGAGATATATTTTACACATTTGATACACTGTCCAGCAGAAGAGATATCAGAATTGTTTTATGCTATGCTAATAAATATGAGATAGACAAAGGAAATTCTAGAGAACAAATTTCAGTGAGATACAAAGGAAATCTCTTCAGCAGTGCATTTTAAGATGGATTGGACAGCTTCACAAAATACAAACCTACAAGTCATCACAGTTTAACTCCATCCACCTAGGTGATTATTATATGTGAAATATTTAAGGAATGTGTATTAAATAAATGAGTAAATGTCATATAAGGCATCAAACATTAGTTAATTTGAGTTAGATAATATTTAAGGTTCTGTTCTATCCTGAAAAATCTGCAATTAACACTGTAACTAAAAAAATTATGTTATAAATCATTCTAAACTATGTGTCAGTCATGTGGAGGCCGCATAACTGATAATAAAAAGAAACAATAAAGGCATATCAGATCTATAATCTATATGTCATAGAAATATAAACTATGATAGTCTGAAACAGATGATTACTATCAATCTGCACAGTATGCAGAGAATTACAAAATTATGAGTCTGTTTTAGTAAAGCATAAGTTAGTAGCTCAATTTTGATTACATATATAAATAGGCTATATAAAATGATGAAACACATTTTTCTTCTCTTAAAAGATGAAAGAATGTATACTGGAAGTGATCTAATTTTTATTGAGTGGTTGGTCTAGTGGCAGTAGTGTAAAATTACAAAAAATGGGATTTAATTCACATAACTCTCCTTATCAATAGATATTGCTGGCCTGTTTGTTACTAGATATTCATCAAAGATCTGTTGAGTATGCAGTGATTTGCTAAGTCTGTAGAGCATGTGAAAGAAATAACATGACTTTGTAGTCCAGGACTACAAAGAGCTTCTACTTGCTGAAGAAAAAAATTAACACAAAATAATTTTTAAAATCTATGACTGTAAAATGAAGTACTAGTATGAAGAGACATAAAGGAATCATATAACTTCTTATAGGAAAGTTAAGAAGGAGCTTATTCAGTATAGACTGCATTCTGAAGTGAAGAATTCGTGAAGGGGATGTGATCTTTCTGAACACTGAAGTTTATTTGGATAATAGGGACAGCACAGTGTAGAAAATAGCCTGATCAAAACACAATAATTCTCTTATGGAAAAGTGGGAATTTGACTTGATCAACTAAAGGTAGTCCTGTTAAAGAGGGTCTTGGGAACCATGCGGAGAAATTGCCTTTTTTTAAAAGAAGATAGGTGATATGATGAGAGCATCATTTAAAGAAAATTAGATTAGCCATGATTTGCTGGGTTGACTTAATCAGGGATAACAGACTGTAGAGACAAGTAAACTGTAATAATCAAGTCCCATGAGGAATAGGGTTTTAGAATGAGGTATTTGTTCTGAAATTTAAGGTGCAAACATGTCTAAATAATACTCACAAAATGTGCTATCAGGATATAGGAGATGTAGACGAAGAGTTAGGTAACTCCAAAATCTACAAAATTTTGCATTTAATAATTGACAAGTAAGAAAACTAAAGACAAGGAGAAAGACTTTTAAAATTGATTCAGTAATGGCCAAACTGAATTTAAGATGACTAAGTAAAATGAATGAAAAAGTGTACCCTAATTACTTCCAAAACTCCTTTGAACCTTATCTATCTTTTGGGTTCTTTATAATAGCAACCACAAGTATTTCCAGTCTCTTTATACTGACAAATATAACAGCATAGATTTTAGAATGTTTTACTTAATAATGCTAAAAAATCATCACCTTCAAATTCTTAAAGTATGGTGGTAGATTATTAGGGAAGCAGGAAATCATTCCAGAACTATGATTGCTCTCATTATTCAGAAAATTAAATTATGAAAATCAATGAGATATAGTGATATGGAGAATAGATCATTAAGACAGGTCAAAGGTCGAGAACTATTTGTAATTGCCCCTACCTTATATACTTTCATTAACTATTTCTTTGTCTTGGAGAAAATAATTTTGTTTTGGGGAAAAACAGCAACTGCCTTTGTCACCATTGCTGTTTATAAGACAAAAACATTTAGTGTGCCCAGGCAACAGTGGAAAAACAGAGTTAGCATGGTTAAGAAAAGCATTCTATATGCATTTGGGACATTCGAAAATGAGTGCAATATATTTTTAATACCCAAATGTTCTAGGAGATCATTTGGGTATTAAAATAAACTGGGTGCCATGGCATATGCTTATAATCACAGTACTTGTGAGGCTGAGACAGAAGGATCACAGGTTCAAGGCCCACATCAGGAATTTAGCAATACCATATTTCAAAATAAGAAATATAAAGAGCTAAAGGTGTGAGGTAGAATGCCCTTGGGTTCAATTCTTAGTATTAAACAAACAAATAAATAAGTAAAGAGGAGCCTATACTCCCAGTCCTTGGGAGGTTGAGACAGGAGCATCTTAGGTTTTATGCCAGCCTCAGCAACTTATTGAGACTTATTTCAAAATAAAAAATAAAATAGGGCTAAGGGTGTGTCTTGAGGTTAGAATGTCCCTGGGTTCAATCCCTCATGCACGTGTGCGTGCGCACTTGCACACACACACTAAAAGACTCAAAAGGTTTAAACTTTTAGAACTTGGGACCATGTCCATATATCATATTATATTAAAACAACTGTAGAAATTCCAAGAAAAATTACATTCAACTTAATTTGATATATATTATTAGAGTGACCACTGTTTGGGGTGGTCATGTCACCCACCCAGTTGTGGGGTGGTCACGTTGCCCACCCAGTCGTGGGCTCTTCCCCTAGGTGATTATATAAATAATAACTGGGAGACTCAGTAGGAATTTAGTGCAAGGTAAAAAGATTTATTACAAAGTGAAAGAAAGGGCGAAACATGATGGAGAGTTTTGGAACCGAGAGACTCTCCTTCCTTTTGAAAAAATGTGGAGCTTATGTGGGGTTTCCTATCCCTGTCTCTTTTTTAGCCCAGTTGCTATCTTTGTTTATACCAGCATAAAAATAGTTACCCTTAGCCCACTTTGTCAGCATCCGTGTAAAAGGATCAAGTCCAGTTCTCAGGCCCGTGAACTTCAGAGTTTCTATCTTTGTTACCAAACTCATCAATTACACCAGTCTTACTGAGAGGATACATGGTGTTTCTAATTCTTTAATTTCATTGTGGAATCTGTAACTTTTGGTTTCAGATTTATCTTATGTTGTTCATATGCTGACAGGCATCTTCTGCCTGCCTGTGAAGCAGTGCAACTTGTGAAGAAGTTTCTGAAGCAAACAACTTCTGCCTACATATTTTAACTCTTTAAATGCCTGTTCTGCTTTGGGAAAGGCTATGATATGAAATTATCTACCCATTCCCAGATCACTCCCCCTTTTCTATTAACTTGCTTACACTTGAAGGCAAGGGAACATGGGTGTAATGATCGATCTGACTGCACTAGTACTGAAAGGGGATGGTGTGGGGGCCCAGTCTTGGCAGTGCATGCAAGCAACTAGTCCTGGGAGAATTAGATCCCAGTCACCATGAGCAATCCCAGGGCACTGCACAGGCAGGAATTCAATAAATGTAAAAAATGATACTAATGATTTACTAAAATTTTTAAAATTTCAGCCTTATTGTATGGAAAGTAACTAAAACCTTATTCTGTGGTTATAAGACCATTTCCTAGGCACCTGGACTGATTAAGAAGTGATTATGCTGATCCTTGAAAAACTGTAACACCCTGTCCCTACTTTGAAGGATCTATTTACATATGCATTTCAAATACATACATATATTATGTTAAGTGCCAGTGTAATATAATAGAAGAGCACCACACTCTAAGAAACCAAATTAAGAGTCTTTATTGGAAAAAGCTGGATACCAAGAGCAGACTAAAGTCCCCAAAACCTCACTGCTCCAATTACAGCTGTAGGCAAGTATTTAAAGGCAAGAACCACATCCTGTTTTGAACTACCAAAAAAGGGGGATGGGGAGTAGCATAGCATGGTCCAGAAGCCAAAATGAATGGTATAAAGTTAATCTTGGAGAACTATCAGGAGAGGTGTTTCTGAGAGTGGGTTTTATTAGCAATTCTTGGAATAGGGGTGGGGAATCAGCATGAACTGATCATGACCACAAAATAGAGGTATGGAAACAAAATGGAGTCAGTGCTGCTATAGTTCATTCCCACTGGTTTTATGTACATGGATTAAATTGTTGATTCTTGGATGTTGTTTATGAGGGGGTTATAATTGATAAGGCAAACACCCTAAGGATATTAAGATTAGGGGACCTATTGCCACAGATATCAGGGTTGTGAGCTGGGGGACACCACTTAAAAATAAAGGGCTGGAACTAATTTTGGGAATTTTCAAGTTTTTGTTTTCTCTCTTCTACTTTGTTTGATTATTCCTGTTTCATTTGCATAAAAGCAGCATGTTTCACCCCAGAGCTGCACAAAGCCTGCCCTGTTAGAGGAGTAAAAGTCCAGGCTTTCCTATTTTGTAAGACTACTTCTGCCAAGGAGTCAACCTTTTAGCTCAACTCCACAAATGTAGTCTCTAAATGGCTTAAGTCCTGGTTAACCTGGTAAGTGAACTCTCCTATGTGGATATCAACCTTTATAAGGGCTGTTGTTCCTATTGCTGCTCATCTGGCAATACCTAGACTTACTAACACTGGAACTAAGATGGGTGTTCCCCGCTTCTGTGTGGTCATCTGATTACATTTAAACTCAAAATTTTGAAACTGAAGAAAATTTTACTTGAATCCATAGAACTGTATGCACTTAAATGAGCAGTTTTTGTTCCCTTGCATACAATCTGTCCCTTCTCTTCCTACTGGGTTCCAGAGAAAAATAAAAATGAATTTAGAGTAATAAAATAAGGGCTTAAACATGGTGTTTTTGTGCATGCTCAATATTTTTTTTTACATATTGCTATTTGTTATGTAGTTTTAGATACTCAATTTGGTTGTTAGCAAAGCCATTTTATCATAGAATTACAATGATGTAACTTTGAAAGCCTAATAACTGAAAAATTATATTACAGACCATAGAGAATGAAACAATTTGTGGTTGTTAATGTCACAGAGAGAAGTAAGTTAATATATGCAAATAGTCTCCCTTTTTCTTTAACTTTCCAGTCAAATAAAAACATTTTGCAACTTTTTGATGAAATCATGTTCTGAAATTTAAATCATATGCTTTCCTTAGCATGAGAAGGACTACTGACCTTATTTAAGTACTTAACGCAGGGTGTCTTGTGTTGTTTGAAAATATTCTAAGTTTGGTTTTCAGTGTGAGTTCTAAGTGAACAAAGAGTTTTACTTGAATGTGTTTTTAAAGTGGAGAGGAGTGCCAGATCTCAATTCTCTAGTGGAGAGCTGGCAAGCTGCCCCACTTAATATTCATCCACTGAGCAGAAAAATATTAATATTCACAGAAGAAAACAAATATGCATTTTAAAAGTATAAATAAAATGTGTCATTTAATAAACATTTGAATAATAGGAAGACTCACATTCTGACACTTATTGACGCATTGACAACAGCAAGATTTTAAAAAAGCTCAAATCCCTTACTGTCTTGAAATTAAATATGAGTGTTGTTGGAAGCATATAAAGATAAGTATTATCTAATTTCATGAACTCTCCCCAAAAAACAGTGATCTAAAGTTAAAATAATGTATATATAGAGGGATACAGAAGGCATTTACAGATCCTTTTTAGCCTTGTTTTTTCTTATGGATTATTTTTTTCCTCTGAGCTATTGACTGATTTGTAAAACTCAGGAGTGAAGATAGGCATTTTCATAGAATGTTTTATTTGCTTGACCAGATAAAAATAAATTATTGAGACAAGTTAAAAGTGCCTCATACGTATATTATTGAAAGAACTAATTATAATTCCCTGCAATGTATAAATTTGTCCAAGAAGCCATATTGAAGTTCAGCTATAACCCAGTCATTCTGACTTTCATAATTAATAGTCTTTAAAACACTGTGTCACTAAGCAAAACTGTGGCAGATGGTAACTCTCACCATATATTCATTATGCACCATGAATGAGTGAATATAATGTTGCTTTTTGGAAACATTTCAAAGTAATCCTATTAAAAATATTTTAAATTGATATGAAACTTTAAAAATTAAAAACTAAATCAGTTAAAGACTCCCAGAATATAAATCTCTTCTCCTATATATTTTTTCTCTGTGTGCCCATCTCTCGAATAGATGTGCAAACAATACTTCTTGAATAAACGAATGATTTTCCTTTTGCTTCTTAAGGAAGTGAACTAAGAATTAAAATTATTTTTATCCTCTGAGCCCAGGAGACTATTTGACACAAAACAGACTCTCAGCAAATATTTATTTCGCATTTATTTCAAAATGTAGTCTAAAAGTATGACTGCATCTCAGGCTTAACAAGTATTTCCCATAAACTTCAATCTCTGCAAGATATCTCTTATCTTGAATTCTTAAGTATCTGAGGATTCCTATTTAGACTTTAGCTATGTGTGTAACAAAAACATTTATATGTGAAATACACAATTGCACCTATCTGAAGAAACATTTATATGTGCAATACACAATCGCACCTATCTGTAATACAAAAGTGACACTTCTTCTGATTTTTTACAGGATTTAGGAAAGACAAAATCCTTAGGGGACAGATAGATATTGGTTTGAGTCCTGGTACCACCAAATTACAAACCGTGCAATATGAGGTTAGTTATTAAGCCTTTTTGAGTCTTTTTCTTCCTATACAAAATGTGATTCATAATATTTCTCTCAGATAACTAAATAGCAGATATGAATATTCATTGTGGTAAAAGTAATCACAGAAGATAGATACAACGGAGTTTCTAAAAGGTGTTTTCTGTACATTTTGCTTTTTACTATTCATAATTTTGTGAATATTGCTAAGGTATGCTTAACTAAAATGCAATTATCAGTGCCGGTTGTGGTGGTGCACACTTGTAATCCCATTACTTGGGAGGCTGAGATAGGAGGACCACAGGTTCGAGGACAGACTCAACAAGTAGTGAGATTCTCATCAACCTAGTGAGACTATGTTTCTAAATAAGAAATAAAATCAGGCTGGGGTGTAGCTGGAAGGTAGAATGCCTCTGGGTTAAATCCCCAGTAGCACACAAAAAATAATAAAATAAAATGCAATTATCAGAGAAATGGAGTTTGAGTTCTCAAAAGAATGCTGTCCACAGACAAATGATAAGTTCTTGGATGACACTGTGTTTTAGTCTTAAAATCACTTTTTAGAGACAGAATATCTACTTTAGAATCCTGTTTTTTCTCTTTCCTAGCTTTTTCACTTTGGGCAAGTAACTTAACCTCTTTGTTACATTTCACACCTCTAAAATAAAAATAACAGTACCTATCTTAATACTTCTAAGGATGTTCTGAGAAACAAAATAGATGAATGTGAAAATACTTTGTAATGTGTCAAACACCATGAATCTGCAAAGTATTTATTATTATTGTTTTTCTTCTGTTAGATTCAGCTTGATTCATTGATGTTCATTGATTTGTCAGAACCTATTATTTAGTGATTAGGAGAATTGATTGAGAATAATGTCAGAAGAGAAACATATCACATCATGTACAATGATAAATTTTTATTTCAGTCTCTATCACAGATGTGATAGGTGATTTTGAAAAAAAATTATTTACTTATTCATTTCCCAGATTTTAAAATGAAAGCAGAAGCAACAAATCAGTGCAAGTTAATATATGGATTGCGAAGATGCAATACTCACACCTAATAATATATAGTGAGATACTGTAATTGTAAATGCATCAGATCATTTCCCATTGACAATCATGAGTTTTCATTATCCAATCTGATTTTTTTTGGCTAAGAAAAGCATGAATCAGATTTTTCCCTGACGCTAAACTACTACCGTTAACACTTTATTAAATGTAACTGTAGTAGTTTCAAAATGTCAATTATAAGTAGCTCATTCCCAGGGTGTAGATTTTTCAGTGGGAGAATCTGGCTTACTCGTTTATAATAGTAACTTTCCAAGAATTAGCTTTTAAAATTCACTGTAAAATGTCTCCAAATGTATAATTTGAGAATTGTCATCTATATCTTTAAGATTCTAGTCAATATCAAAATTTGAATTTTTTTTTAGTCAACATCAAAATCTGAAATGTTTTCAACTAGATAACAATTTTTTTGATGACAGTTGGGTAAACGGTGGCAGCAGGGGGAAGTGAAGACGGTGAAAGGATTCAATAATGTTGGTAATAGAGACATTTAATCAGGAGCCCATTGCAACTAATAATTAAAAATAAATATCTATTATAATCAGATTCTATGTGTAGATAAGGCATTTATATGAGTGACAGAAAAACTGAAATCACTAGAAGCTTCTAGAAGCTTTCAGCCATGAAGGAATTGTGAATTATAAATATTCAAATCAAAATCTCTCATCCATGACAGAATGGCTTGTTACTTTGCACAGAGGACAATAAACCGGCTCATAAGCAGAGTATTTTTAAAGCACACTACTGCATGTATTATAATAACATATCTGTCAAGAACATCATGTGTAAATACAAAGGGAATTCAGAAATAAATCATAGTCAGTAAAGCAAGGGGGGAATTATGGTTGTGATTGAATGCTCTTTGCCTTATATTTTGGAAGTTAAATGAGTCCAAGAAATAGGCAAACACAGTCTGACAAATCACCTTTGTAGTGGTGAATATCCAAGATGCAAAATATTACTGAAAATGGCTATATTTATCTGCTGAGAGGGAGAATAAGTTTGGAGACAAAATTATTTTTATCATTTTCCATCTTACTGATGAGGGCTTATTAATCAATATGTTGGAGTCATTTATTTAATTTTGTAGGTCCAAATGACACATAGTTAATGATACAAACAAAAACCAAGATGATAAATTATTACAATGTTTCTATGACACAATTTTGATTACAAATATAAAAAAATTTCCAATAAAAAGAAATTTATCGACTTCCGGGAAGATGGCGACAGAGTGAGCCACGTCTCAAGAGCCGCTGTGAGCTCGATTCAAATCAGTCATGGATCCAGCTTTTTGAAAGAAGAAAAAAAGCAACAAAAAGGTGAAAAACGCTGCGAAAACTGGAATACAGCTGAGCAGAACCCAGAAGGCCGACAAGGGAGAGCAAAGAAGCCCGTCTCCGCGGCCCCGGCGCCACGCCGCCAGGCAGAACCCGCCATCGAGCCGGCCCCCGGCGTGGAGTCTACTAAGAAAGAAATATACAACAACCCTCTGCACCCCACCGGCCAGAGCTGGAGTGAGCGACTCCTGAACTCCTCATCCTAGCCAGGCGGCATTTCGAGGCACCTTCGACAGAGACCAGAACGCGTGGTATGACCAGCTTAAGCCCGCGCAGGACCATTCCAGCTCACCTCTCCTCACGGAGCCGGAGCAGAGAGAACTGCACCCCAGGGCTTGGGTCAGGACTGCCGCAGGAACAGCTTCTCGACAGAAGGGGGGAGAAGCAAATCGGCCCAAGGGTGAGTGGGGAAACTGGCAGCTGGCTGGAATCTGAGGAACAGACCAGGGAGAACCGGGGAGTCGGCGCGTGCGCAGCAGTAGCAGCCGCCATCTTGTCGGCCGCCCACAGCAGCAGAAATCTGCCAAAAAGACCTGCAGAGGCCAAACCAGGTCTGTTCTTACAAACTTGCAGGGATTTTTATCTTGCTACTTGCTGACGTTGCTTGTTTTCTGGGGTTTTTTGCTTTGTTTTGTTCCGTTTTTACTCTGTTTTCACTTTGCATTGCTAAAATTTATGTATGTTTGTTCGGAGGATTGGTAGCCTTTCAGCTTTTGCTAGATCCTAGAAGTCAACACCTGAAACCCACCAAAGACACCAATAGAGCAGGCAGAAGAAATTCCAGAGTAATTGCAACTCAGTACAAGATACCATTCA